>NW_026469923.1:0-11745 GCF_026875155.1 Cherax quadricarinatus | reverse complement strand
GCCAAAAGGGTTTTTTTATTTTATCCTTCATCAAGTTCATCATTTAGCATTAGTTACCAATGTGCATCACTCTTAGAGGCAAAAGATTGGGGGACATTAAAACTCAGCAAAAATTTTGACTATAATGATGTAAGAATTAGGAAACTACAAAATCTATATACACTAGTTACCATACTATCTTACAACAGTTAAATACATGTGAAATGCATGTCTCATAACTTTATATATATGTGCATGTATGTGTGTGTGTGTGTGTGTGTGTGTGTGTGTGTGTGTGTGTGTGTGTGTGTGTGTGTGTGGTGTGTGTGTGTGTGTGTGTTGTGTTGTGTGTGTGTGTATATGTATATATATATATATATATATATATATATATATATAATATATATTATATATATATATATATATAATATAAAATATACACACACACACATACATACATACATACATATATATAATATACACAATTTGAGATCTACCTTCATGGATGTTATGAATCGTGGCAGTCACATATACACCACTCATGGGAAGAAAGGACGTATGTAAATTTGTGTGATTGGTCCTCTTGCACACAATGTCTACACTTCTAATATTTTTCATTTTGTCCAAAGCCACAATAAAAAACTGACACTTTGGGAAACTACCAAGTACTGTATAGAAAAACAGAAAAATATATCTGAAGTAAAAAATGTATTTATAGGATTATTAATCAAGAAATGAGCAGACATCTGGATTTATGTAGTTTTTCTGTTAAGCTGTGCATTATCTTAAATTACAAAATTCTAACATATAAGAAATTACCAAATATTCACATATAAAACAAATATCTGAAATAATAAGAGATTTAACATTCCACGTACAATTAAAGAAAATTCTCACTAGACTGCACCTAGATTCTTCTGGGATATTTAATCAACTATTACTGCTATTGCTGTCAAAATACTGCGTTTAGTTTATGTTGGATGCAATAGACATTTGCAAAGTAATGTTTATACATATCTGGATGTTGTAAAACGAATTGAGATGAACTATTTAAAACTTCTCTCTAATTATACCTCTTGTATTATTTGTTCTTGTTAAGGAGCAATGCACCTGATAGTCTTAATTTCACAAATTAAATAGGTGAATTTATTGCAAATTACAGCTGGACCTGAACTTACGATATTCCACCCCTCTTGGGAGATACCAAAGTGCTGTTGAGGGGCTCTTGATCCAAGAAATTGAACTTATCATCCCCTTCTTTGGATCATAAATAATTGCCTCCCATTCCCCAGGTGTTGTATGACCCCTGTGGGTTTGGCACTTATCTATTATAATAAAAAATTTTCAAATTAAGAGGCCTGAAAGACATATTGAGAGAATATTTGATGAATGTCTCTCTACAGTTATGAACATATGTGACAACCATCCTTTTTCCTGTCTTTTTTTGAAGGATAAGTCTCAAGGTTGCAAATAACTTTTTTTAAATCGAAACACCGGGAATGCAACTTATTCGTAAGTTAGGGTCCTACCGTATATGCAGAAGTACCGAGAAACTGCAGTTGATGCAATACTGTACTGAAGATAAGGGAAGGGTAGAACACGCTTGGGGTCTAGACTCAGTCTTCACTGTGTCAATTTGGAATACTTTAATGTTGGTTTTATACAACTACAACACAATCACCACTCCAGAATGAGGTATCCCTACTAGCATACAAGACACATCTCTTACAACTTTTATACACCATATCTTTATTGCAAGTTTCATTGATGCAAAAAATTATATACTTTTCTTGCATATTTATTATAATTATATATAAAAATGGTCTTCTTGATAAGTTACAATACACTGAAAAAAATTATGTTAGGAAGTTGTATCTTGGATATCTAATGCTGGGGAGGATTGCACAAAGTGTCTTCCTCAATGTCAAGCAGTTTTACATTCTTGGTCATTTAAGGGAACACGGTCCTACATCCCTTGTAGTAGTCTACATTTATTATCAGAGGATTCAAATAATCAGAAAGGTAGTTAAATGCTTGCAACACTTAAGTCAATTATTGCATAAATACATCTATGCAAGACACAGATCTGCATCTTCCTAAACCCTACTTAGGTGCCCTAACTCCATAGTGACTAGCAAATGCTCTAGCTGTTGAGATACATAATTTAACACACTTGATACCATTTCACCTGTTTATCTCTCACAAATACTAACATGACTTAATCAAAATAATCAGAAAAAAGCCACCTTTATCTATACTGCTTTTGGCAAATCTTCCACATCATGTGAGCCTAGGGAAGCATAAGCATGTTAGTATGAGAATACAGTGGAAGACAACAGCTTTAATTATTAGAAACTGAAAATTTTTATTTTTGAAATATATTCACATAATATGGAAATATTGTCATGGTCACAATAAGTCGGAATGTGCTTATCCATGGACCTTTGAATAAAATAAAATAAATTAAAGAAATAAATAACCCCACAGCTACTTAAACTAATACAAAATTTCATAATGGCAATCATGCACAGTGCAAACAAAAAAAAAAAAGTAAAAAATAAAAAGAATCTGTGCTCCCTTACATTAAATCCCATGAAGCACCATATCTGGCAGAGCACAATGGCATCACATATCAAGTCTTCATGATCATAAACTAATAAGCTGGCTAACAGTCTTTATAAAAAACTTCATCGCCACTATCAATAGGTGAGAAGTTTTCAGCACAAGAGTCACTGAGGGAAAGCCTTCCCCCACAACGTTCAGAGCCTTCACTTGACCCACTGTCACACAGAGACTTGCCAGTAAAGGATTCTAATGGGTCAGCTTTCTTTAACCTCGCTAATCTAGGACTTCTAATACCACTCTTGTTAGACTGTTGTTGAAGGTTTTGTTGCTGCTGTTGTCGCTGTTGAAGAGATGAGCGTATACGAGGAGAAGGCTTAACTGCTCGGCTTGAAAAGCCTTTAGGTGGCAATGATTTTTCACACTGAGTTTTAAATTTTTTTGTAGATTCACAGCAAAAATCTTTAGACGTATCTCCTCTTTGCAATGTAGAAGATTCAGCTGCTTTTTTGGAAGACATGAGAGATGTTTGGATACGAGGGATACGCGTTGGGGAGCTGGTTTTTGTGTTACTGCTCAGTGCTCTCTCAACAGAACTATGTGATCCACTGGAGGACTTATTACTAATACCTTTATCTTTTACCCTAAACTGAGGAGAAGGTGTTCTACTGGATGGCGAGTTCCCTTGTCTAACACTACACTTTGAGGCTCCAATGATGTTTCTGTCACTCACTTTACTCTTAGTAGGGGTCCATGCCCTAGTTTTGTTTGTACTGACTGGGGAACTGGACTTATAGTGATTAGCTCTGGTACTGCTTGTACTGGAAGCACTCCTAGCTGGGATGGTAGGCATAGTGGCAGGTTGTTTGATTCCTGAGATATGATTCACCTTGTTGAGCTGCCGTATAGCACTCTTGACACTACCAATACTGCGAGTATCCACACCCTCCTGTTCATCGGCCAGACCTTGACAACCACGATTACATTCACTAACATCACTTTTCCCAGTTCTGTTTTTCTCTTCCAAGTTACTTCTGTTTTTCTCTTCAAAGTTACTTATGCTTTTTTTAAATATATTACTTTCTACTTTAGGCAAAACAGCACCAACACTCCTACTCATGTAAGGAAATGCTGAGGTATCTGTGTGTAACAGCACAGAAGTGCTAGTGGTAATGATTGATTTATTTACTCTGCCTGAAGAAGCAGTGAGGTCCTGTGAGCCCAGATCTGAATGGGAAGTGGAAAAGTCACAAAGAAATTCAAATTCTTGCAGAGCTGCCTTCTCTTGCTCTCCATATCTTACAAACAAGTCTTTTCGGCCAATGACAGTGGGACGAGGGGCTCCACTTCCAATAATTATTCGGCCACCACCACCACTACGATGTGATACTGTGGGGAAAAAAAATTGCATCCATAAACTTTCAACAGAATGTTTGTAATTATTTAAGAAGTTATTGGTTATAAAACTACTTTAATACAAATACAAAATATGCATTATGAATTTACAAACATTATATTAAAGTACTCTTGAGAATACATATGGTGCAGTACAAAAAGTAAACAAGAAAATTAACAGGAATCCTTTAATAAACTTAGCCTAAAATTCACTGAAAACTTGCATATAGGTCTGTAGGAAAAATAAAAAATTGATGCAAAGGGTTTGTAAGTGATGACAAAGCATTGTTATACAATAAGACAGAAAAAGGGGAGGATCTAAATTATTACAGATCCCATGCACATTCATATACATATAACAGAATCAACTTGTGACAACAAGCAGAGCAAGTTATGCAAAATAAATAGAACCACTTAAGTCATTATATGGCAACAGGTTTATGTGGATTGCTAGAACCACATTAATCAGTAATGGTATGTGTGCCTGACTGTACATTTTTCCAGTTTAGTAACTTATTTACTACAATTACTGAAAATGTAAGTCCTGCTCAACAGTGAAAAATATACCTATAGTGTCTATGAAAGTTAATGGCTAAAAGAATAACTTGCAACTTTAATGAATACTGACTATGCCATAGCACATGCTCCTCTTGTTGGGCACATAAGGCAACAGCTTAGGGTCATTCTTGTGATACTGGTTATATGGTCATGCAGAAATCTTTTAAATTTTGATATCTATTGGTGTAGGCCTATTTTATCAAATAATGTCATAGCCATACTTAGTAATTACTGGTAAGGGTACCTTCAGTCATTAAGTCCCTACTAGTACATTATTAATATTTTAATGGAAATAAAAAAAAACATTTAGCATCTGTATCTACGTACAGTATAGTAAATGTAACGGATTTCAGATACATCAATTGTGGTGGTGCGATAAGCAAATAATGGTGGTGAAGACTTATGCAAAGTCATTCTGAGGGTCAATGGCCCTGCAGCCCAATCCTTGACCAGGCCTTCTGGTAGATCAGACCTCATCAACCAGGCTGTTTCTGCTGGCTGCACACAATCCAATGTATGAACCACAGCCCAGCTGATCAAACACTGACATTAGGTATCTGTCCAGTTCCCTCTTGAAGGCAGCCAGGGGTCTATTGGTAATTCCCCATATGCATAGTGAGAAGCTCTTGAAGTCTTAGTGTACTTATGATGCCTCTTTATCATTGGGGTATGTTGCACCAACTGCCTAGTCTTTTGTTTTCTTAGGAATGATTTCTGTATGAAGATTTGTTACCAGATCCTCTAGGGTTTTCCAGGTGTAGATGTATCATTTCTTACCTGCATTCTAGGGAATACAGGTCAAGGGACTTAAAACTTTTCCAGTAATTAAGGTGCTTGACTAAACTTATACATGCAGTGAAAGTTCTCTGTACATTCTCTAGATTTGTGATTTCACCTGCCATGAATGGGGCTATTAGTGTACAGCAGTATTCCAGAGAGAACAAGTGACTTAAAAAAGATCATCACTGGTATTGCATCGCTTCTTTTAAAAGTTCTCATTATCTATCCTATCATTTTCCTTGCAGATGTGATAATGACACTGTTGTGATCTTTGAAGGTGAGATCCTCTGATATTAACACTCCCTAGCCCTTCACATTTGTTTTTTCCTCTATTGTGTGATTAGAGATGGTAATATACTCTGTTCTAGCTATTATTTTCTCTAGTTTTCCATAATGGAGTACAATTTGAAACTTGCCCTTCATTGAACATCATATTGTTTTCTGTGGCCTATTTAAAAACTTGGGTTTTTATATCCACTTGGAGTTTTACCCTGTCCTTAATGGATGACACTCGGCAAATTCTAGTATTGTCTGCAAAAGAAGTAAACAGGATTTTGGCCAGACAAAGGTTCGGTGTGTCTGCTGCATTTGGGGTTCCAGTTGGGGTCATTGATGCAGCAGATTAAGTCTGCTGCATGAGGCATTTGTCTGGTTGGGCCAGAACGGCTGCATCTGGGACCTGTCTGTTTGTTATTTTGGATGAGTCGGATTGTTGGCCCTGCCTACCTCAGTTATTGTCAGCATATGCTCACACAATCATCATTTGTCATTCATTCAAAAAAAATTTTCCCTTGGTGTATGACAAAAAAATGAAAGGTAACCATAGAAGTTCATTCAAAATAGACTCATTTGATTTCCCATACTCTAATCTCTTTTTACTTAAGCTTTCCTTATCAGCATCGATAGAAACCAGTTTACAATAATGAGACACTGCCAAAAAATTAAGCGAGCCTATAATACCTCATTATGACTCTACAGATTTCATTTTTTCTTAATGAATGTGTGCCCAAAAATTGAACTTAACATACATATCATGTGACTGTATAAAAAAAAATGAATGAATTTGGGTCTAAAGAAAACTGGGGGAAAAGAAATATAAAATTCAGTCATACTCTCTCTGGCTGGGGTTTTCCCTTTCTTCTGACTTGGCACATGACACTCAAATTGAAATTAGCCATAAGATTTTATTCAAAATACACTCATTGGAACCATCTGTTTCTCTTCAACCAACTACATATACCCAACCATCTATGTCTCTCATAATATCTGCAGTTTTATTAGTGGAGCTGGAACCACCCGTTTCTCTTCAACCCAACTACATATACTCGACCATCTACGTGTCCCATAACATATGCAGTTTTATTAGTGGAGCTCTGCAGCTCTTAATTCAGAATAAAAGTTATTCTGAGTCACTACTTGAGGTTATGGCACAAAAGGTAAAAAAAATTACTGTTCAGTGATGTACCTTTCTTTGAAATCTTTTTATGTTCAGGTAATTAACTGTACTGTGCTATATTTGTTTATGCTTTGTGTGCCAGTAGTGTTACTGATGCAGCAACTAAGTCTGCAGCATGGGGCATTTATCCTTGAATGGCAGTGGACCTGGGGTGTTATATCAGTCACTTCACTGCAACAGATTTTCACAGACACCTTTTTCCCTATTTGTCTATTATAGTGAGGTTTCACTGTATATCTTAGCTGCTGTAAAGTGAAACAGCCTCTTCCCTTAAAGAATGCATATACAGTACACATATTACTTTAAAATATTTTAGTCCTTAGCTTATAGAGAGTGGGAATATACTTATTGTAGAAAGTCTGAATAAATGAAGAATGGGTATACAGTAGACCGTCATTTAACACGGTAGTTACGTTTCTGAAATGCTGTGTTAGGTAAAACAGTGTTAGATGAACTGAAGGAAACTTATGGAAAAAATACTTATGTTCCTAGGAGACCCAAAAAAAAGCCAAACAACTTTTTTTTGGCCTCCACATCTTACAAAAAATAAAAGTGAATATGTAATTGTAGTTCATTGTCATGATGTATTATGTTGTTTTTACTGCTTAAGACTACAACTGCAACAGAAATTATAGTATTTCTTACCTTAAATTGTGGGTGCTGGTGTTTGTGGAGAGTGGAGAGTTATGCTGTGGCCCTACTGGGCTGAGGTGGATGGTAAAGGTTCTGGTTCTGAAGTCGATGGTTGTACTGGAGTGTGCATAAATTCTGTAATGGTTTTCTGTTCTATTTACCCTATTGAATATTATACAATTGAGGGTAAGGTATCAGCTGCTCTAGACACCGTTTCAGGGTCCGCTTCAGTGAAAAAGTCTAACTTTAAGTCATTCAGTAAGTCAGTCAAGTCATTCAGTCAGCCAGTAAGCTATTCAATCAAGTCAGTGTCAGTCAAGTCATTCAGTCAGTAAGTTATTCAGTCAAGTCAGTTGTCAGTCAAGTCATTCAGTCAGCCAAGTCAGTAAGTCATTAAATCAGTCAGTCAATCACACAAACTCATGTTTACCTCATTTTATGTGCACAAAGTGAGCTTCATTACGGCTACAGGTTGTCTTGTCTAATATAACTGTTTTCTTCATTAATTCTAAGATTTAACCCGTAAACGGTCCAAATGTATTTGTACGTTCACTACCCCAGTGCCCCTAATATTTTGAAAAATTAAAAAAAAAAAAAAAAAATTTTTTTAATGAAAATAAAGAGCACATTTTTCTTAGTGTTATAGATGAAAATAAAAAAATTAGGGTCAGTACTTACCGAGATATGAGGCTGCAAAGTTGGCACTTAATGCTCACCTGACGGCAACACAGAGTCCTGCCGCTTGCAGAAGTGTTGCCGATATACCATTTTTCTCATTTTTATATTATTTTATATAATTTTTATGTTCTGATAATTACAATTTATTGTAGTTCTTGTCATTTCATAACCAATCTTTGTTCTGACACTAATATTAGGTACTGAAATTGTACTTAAATTGTCACAAACACATTGACAGGTGGACATTTACACCTGCCTTGGTCATTTACTATTGTCTAGGAATATATACAAAGTATTTATAGGTCCCAGCAATGTTTTGGATACACGGGAATATAGAAGAAGAAGGAAGGAGGAGGAGGATTATTATTATAATCAAAAAGAAGCGCTAAGCCACAAGGAGAGAGGAGGAGGAGGAGGAAGGAAGGAAGGAGGAGAAAGAGGAAGAAGAAAGAAATTCCCTTGAAGCAATGTGTTAAGACAGGTGTTCAGTGACAAGCATCCTGGAGGGCAGAGATAAGAGAAGATAAGCTATGACATTTGATGGGTGCCAGTGAGGGTGCAGAGATGAGGGATGACATTTGATGAGCTTGTAACTCTGATTATCTCTCTCTCTTATTTCTCTGCTTGTCTCTGTCTCAGAGAGAGCCACTGTGAACCAACAGGTATTCTTATGCATTATATCTACAAGTACAGTATAGCACTTCGGATTTTTTAGGTTATCCTAGGTAATTTACACTACGTATGTATAATTGTGTTTGTGTGTACCTGTGAGACAGAGACAGAGATAGACAGAAATAGACAGAGACAGATAGACCCTAAACTTGGGGTTAACATCGCTTTCCTCCTAAAAGGGGTGTTAATACTATTACATCAGTGAATCCTTGGTGGTTTGCCCAACTGTTTGCTCTGGCTGGCACTCGATATAACTGGTGCTCCCACAAGGTACTAAGTGGTCCCAGATTTTTTTAACACAGTGCACACCGAGTGTTAACCCTTTGAGGGTTTCGGCCATACTAGTACGGCTTACGACCCAGGGTTTTTGACGTACTAGTACGCCTAAACTCTAGCGCCCTCAAATCTGGTGAGAGAAAGCTGGTAGGCCTACATATGAAAGACTAGGTCCATGTGGTCAGTGTGCACAGTATAAAAAAAATCCTGCAGCACAGTGCGTAATGAGAAAAAAAAAACTGACCATGTTTTTGGAATAAAACAGCGACTTTGCACTGTATTTTCGTATGGTATTTATTGTTGTATTCTACTTTTCTTGGTCTCATTTTATAGAATGGAAGACATATTACAAAAATTAAGATGATTTTGACTGGTTTTACAATGAAAAGTACCTTGAAAATGAGCGCAAAACAGCAGAAATGTTCGATTTTTATCAAAGTTCAAAAGTAAACAAATCATGCCAGGCGTCCAATACACATCAACTGGTGAGTCTAATATTCTTTCACAAGTACGCTAATATTATTTATACCATTTCTACACTAATGCAGCAGTCTGCATAACAGTAAATCTTCTATTTTTTGTAATAATAAAAATTCAAAGTGGAAAGCCAAAGAAATATAAGAGGGGCCTGGTGATGTGACTAACGAACAGAGAACTTGTTATTTCAGTGCCAGGAATGTCTTTCTTGTTTATTCTGGACCCTATTCAGAAATTGGCATCTTTTGAAATTTGTGTGAAATTGGCAAAATTGCTAAATTCTGACCACTTTATTGGATAGTTGAAATTGGTAAATGGATGGTTTCTTGTACTCATTCGATAGAAAAAATGGAGTTCTAGTGAAATAGTTGTGATTTTTGTTGACTAGTATATTGGAATTGGCCGAAAATAGGGCTCAAAGTGGGCAAAATCGCCGATGCGTAAACATCGTCGAGACTTCTAACTTGCGAGAGCATAATTCCGTAAGTTTTTCATAAAATTTCATACTTTTGGTGTCATTATGATCGGGAAAAGATTCTCTATCTTTTCATAAAATATTTTTTTTTTTTAAATTTGGCCGACCCTGAGAACAAGTTTCGGAGAGGGCCTGTCGACCCTCAAAGGATTAAGACCCATTCTATGGTGACCAGGCATCTCAGGCCAATTGTGCCAAATTTGGAGGCAGGAAAAATAAAACGTATATTTACGTTGGGGCAAGAACGTATATATACATTTGGACCGTTTACGGGTTAAATGCTTATACCTTGTCTTGCCACTTTCAACAACACTGGTATGCCTACTGAGTGTCATGATTGCTTGGCATATACAAGATATAGTAATTAAAAGATCAACACGCAATTCACAAACACAGCTAGCTTCTAGCAGAAAACAGAATCTGGACACATATGAAGTACGAATGCTGGGATGGTAGGGAGTGTCAGGGGATGGTGGGAGGTCTCCCCCGTTGATCTACAACAACAAGGCGGCCGCTTGAGGAAAAGGGAATTTTTTACCCTCCCACAAAGTGAACTGTGTTAAATTAATTTTGAAAAGTGTTGTATAAAATTGTGCCGCAGTTCTTCAATCATGCTATACCCTAATCGTGCCAAATAAACTCGTGTTAAATCCCGGTCTACTGTAATTGAAAACCACTGCATTAATGAAACGCCATAAAGTGAAGTTCTGTAAGGCATGACCCGCCTTTATATAATGTGTGCACGACTCTCTTTGGGTTTAGTGCTTGCTTATTATAATAGAAATAATAATTAATTGTGTGCATGATAAAATTAAATTTACTTTCTGTTTGGGCAATCACGCTGTCTAAAACACAGTATACTGATACAGCTGACTAAATTAAAAATCAGGGTGAAGTGAATGATTACAAAACATGCTGAACAAATAGAATTACTGCAAGTTATTACATATGCACTAAAATACAACTTTGGCAAGTAATATCATGTAAGCTTGACACTTAAACTATTGATGTGCATCATGGCACTTGGTCCTAATTATTCATATAAATTATTGGAATATGAAGCAATATTTGAAGAGTTAATTGCTGTCCTTATAATTTGCATGTTCAAATATGAAAGGCTGGATTTCCACTAAAGTTGCAAATACTGTACATCAGTAAACTATCAGCTATAACTTTGTAAGAAAGCATATAAAAAATATACACTCTATCAATTCATTCTCCTAAGTAACCCTTGGTATTCCACTGTATCTCAAGAGAATCGATAAAATGACCAACACTAAAATGTGAATATTAGGATTTTACTGCCATGTTTCTATCATCTCTCTCAGATTATTATTATTATTATTATAATCAAAAAGAAGTGCTAAACCACAAGGGCTATACAGCACTGACCTCTCTCAGAGCTTCTCCATTTTCTGTTTGTGCCTCAAAACATAGCCATGCATTTGTGCAGAAATGTTCAGAATTATTTGTGTTAATGTATAACAGATTAAACTTGATTAGTTTATATTAAATCTTACCTAACCTAAATAGCATATGTATAAAAAGATAAATTAGTCTATGCATATGGGTAAAAAAAAAAACACTTGCAGTAGGTCAGGTTGATTATATAATGCGATTCGCTTTTATTATAATCAGAGGGAATGCTAAACCCACAGGGTTCATATAGCACATAAGGAATGGGAGGTAATCAGGTTCAGTCTAAGGAATGGAAGAATAAGTTAATCTCCTTGGATCAAGAGTCCCTTGTCAGCATTAAGGCACCTCCATTTAGGGGGTTTCCTTTTAAAGTTTAAGTTGGGAA
>NW_026469922.1:0-12072 GCF_026875155.1 Cherax quadricarinatus | reverse complement strand
TCCTATACCATACACCTGCAACATCGCCACATTCCCCCTATCCACCCTGTCATACTCCTCCAAATCCATAAATGTCACAAAAGCCTCTTTGCCTTATCTAAATACTGTTCACACTATTTGTTTCACTGTAAACACTTGGTCTGCACCCGTCCCCCACCTTTCCTAAAGCCTCCTTGTTCATCTGCTATCCTACTCTCCATCTTACTCTTAATTCTTTCAATAATAACTCTACAATACACTTTACCAGGTATACTCAACAGACTTATTCCCCTGTAATTTTGCATTCTCTTTTGTTCCCCTTTGCCCTTACAAAGGAACTATGCATGCTCTTTGCCAATCCCTAGAAACCTTACCCTCTTCCATATACAGTGGACCCCCAGTTAATGATATTTTTTCATCCAAAGAAGTATGTTCAGGTGCCAGTACGACCGAATTTGTTCCCATAAGGAATATTGTGAAGTAGATTAGTCCATTTCAGATCCCCAAACATACACGTACAAACATAGTTACATAAATACACTTACATAATTGGTGGCATTGGGAGGTGATCGTTAAGCGGAGGTCCACTGTATTTATTAAATAATAACACCAACCACTCCAAAACTATATCTCCACCTGATTTTAACATTATCTTTACCCCATCAATCTGAGCTGCTTATCCCCTTTCTTTTTAAACCCATTGCCTCACAAACTTCCCCCACACTCACAACTGGCTCTTCCTCACTCCTACAAGATGTTATTCCTCCTTGCCCTATACACGAAATCACAGCTTCCCTATCTTCATCAACATTTAACAATTCCTTGAAATATTCCCTCCATCTTCCCGATACCTCTAACTCTCCATTTAATAACTCTCCTCTCCTATTTTTAACTGACAAATCCATTTGTTCTCTAGGCTTCCTCAGCATGTTAATCTCACTCCAAAACTTTTTTTTATTTTCAACAAAATTTGTTGATAATATCTCACCCACTCTCTCACTTGCTCTCTTTTTACATTGCTTCACCACTCTCTTAACCTCTTATTTTCTCTCCATACACTCCTCCCTCCTTGCATCACTTCCACTTTGTAAAAACCTCTTATATGCTAATTTTTTCTCCCTTACTCTTTCTCTTCACTTTATCGTTCCATCAGTCGCTCTTCTTTCCTCCTGCACCCACTTTCCTGTAATGACAAACTTCTGCTGAACACTCTAGCACTACATTCTTAAAACTACCCCATACATCTTCGAACCCCATTTCCTATACGCTCACTACCCATCTTTCTTCCAATAGTTGTTCATATCTTATCCTCACTGTCTCCTCTTTTAGTTTAAAAACCTTCACCTCTCTTTCTTACTTGATGCTTCTATTTTCCTTGTATCCCATCTACCTTTTACTCTCAGTGTAGCTACAACTAGAAAGTGATCTAATGTATCCTGAACTCTTTT
The DNA here is from genome assembly GCF_026875155.1 of Cherax quadricarinatus. NCBI lineage: Eukaryota > Metazoa > Arthropoda > Malacostraca > Decapoda > Parastacidae > Cherax > Cherax quadricarinatus. The sequence continues at coordinate 10,645 of NW_026469922.1, read as the reverse complement.
ATCTTTATCTGAAGGCTTTTATCTACCAACACATAGTCCAACAAACTACTGTCATTACATCCTACATCATATCTTGTATGCTTATTTATGCTCTTTTTTTTTTTTAAATACGTATTACTTAGAACTAAACCTCTTTCTGTACTAAGTTCAATCAAAGGGCTCCCATTATCATTTACCCCTCTCCCAGACCTGTTCTTTGTATCAAAAAATATTCGAAAAAAAAATAAAATTTCTCATGTAAAGAAAGTTTTTTTTCTAAACTAATACATTAAAAAAAATTTTTGCCATCAATACTTCCGAGATATTGAGCATGAAGTTGACATAAAATGAACCGCATACACAACATCACCGACTGCGGCACCTGGTAATCGATTAGTTTTAGTATTTCTGCTTTTTTCCTGTTATTTTTTTAATATTTTTTTTCTTTCAAGTAACTTTTGTGGCCTGTGAGACTAATATAGCACTATTTTGTAAATTTTTAGTGTTTTCTGTATTACACAGTAACTGCACAAACACTGTCATTATATTGTTTTTTTGTCATTATATGTTTTACAAAAATTGTTTACACACACGAACAGAAAAAGTTGTTTATTACTATTTTTTCATATTTCCATATACACATATACAGTCACATGACATGTTTCCAAAAGTTCTGCCCGTCAGGGTGTCATACACATGGTGGCATTACACTCATCACATAAAACGATGTCTCGCGTTTATGTGAGGAGTTTTCCTATTGCAGGTGCTGTTTTCCTAGTACTTGAATATTATTTTGTCTGATGACAACATAAATTTGCCAAATGAGGATTTGGTTTCTGGTCCCTCATCTTATACATTTTACTTGGGCCCCCGCGCAACCGTTGTCCTTACATAAACTTAAATCCGCATACCGCTACATTTTATCGCATAAGAATTTGCCTCGCATACCAATAAAAACCCGCCTCAACGCTGTTCGTCCGCGACCGTTCTATGTGCCGGCCTACCAGCTCAACATGTTCTGCCGGCATTGTTTTACCAGCCACCTCCGCGTAACATCCAAACATACAATCAGAAAATTTTGTATTTTTAAGTTTTTTGTTTTTATCTGCAAAAAAGTGACCATGGGGCCCCGAAAAATGAACCCCAAAAAGGGTGAGAAATTTTATCGAAATATTGGTTAAAGGCAAAATGCTGAGCGCTGTAATTTGCGTGGTTTTTGGGGCTTTCAAGGTCCTGCTGACTTTTCCCCGTCTTTCCCGCGGGGGGGGGTACCACGCTTGCTGCATGCCCCGCTCTAAAGTCCCCTTTTTTTAAATCACGCGCCTTTGGAAACCCCCCGGGGTCTTTTTGCCTTTTTCACGGGCTTACATCTCTGTGTGCGACACGTCACTTGTTCCCTTTCCCCCGGCTTTCGTGCGTCCACTGCTGTGTTGCATGTTCGCTGTGTACCTTCACCTTTTTGCGCTGTCCACCCAGCTCGGCCCCTTGAATTCTCTTTAATTTCCACTGCTGCTGTTAACGCCAGCGTGGCCGTGTAACCCTTTTTGGGGGCTAGGAAAAAAAACCAAAAAACCCGGGGTTCCACCCCAAAAACCCAAAAAAGGGGATTCATCGAAATATATTTCCTTGGGTTAACTTGTCTCCCCGGATCCCCAAACCTAAACCCCCGGGAAAGGGGAAAAATGCCTGGAACTAGTGCTCATATTGGTGAATTAAAAGCCAGCAAAGGTTGGTTTGAGAGATTTAAAAATCTAGTGCCATACACATGTGAAAAGGGCCTGTTCTGGAAGAAAATCCCAAACAGGACCTACAGTACTCAGGAGGAAAAGGCACTCCCAGACACAGTGTCCTCATCATCATTGCTGAAATCTTCAATAAAGGTAGTGCATTTATTCTTCCCATTTAGTAACTAGTACATGCAAAATATATACTGTGCATGTACTACTCTACAAATTTGCATGTATCCTTCTTTTTGTGTGTAGGAAAATGTTATTTCATGTGTAAAATTTTCTTTTCATACTTTTGGTGTCTTGCAGGGATTAATTTGATTTCCATTATTTCTTATGGGGAAAATTCATTCGCAAAAACGATAATTTCGCATAAACAATGAGCTCTCAGAACAGATAAATATCTTTAAATGTGGCGGGTCCACTGTATAAGCATTCAGCATGGAAATGTCCAAATTTGGAAAAAATTTTTTTTTTATTATTACACACTGGCCGATTCCCACCAAGGCAGGGTGGCTTGAAAAAGAAAAACTTTCACCTCATTCACTCCATCACTGTCTGCCATAAGGGTGCTTTACACTACATTTTAAACTGCAACATTAACACCCCTCCTCAGAGTGCAGGCACTGTACTTCCCATCTCCAGGACCAAGTCCGGCCTGCCGGTTTCCCTGAACCCCTTCAAAAATTTGTTACTTTGCTCACACTCCAACAGCACTTCAAGTATTAAAAACCCTTTGTCTCCATTCACTCCCTATCAAACACCTCACCATGCCTGCTGGAAGTCCAAGCCCTCGAAACACAAAAAATCCTTTACCCCCTCCCTCCCCAAACCCTTTTCCTAGGCCGGACCCCTACCCCCCCTTCCTTCCACTACAGACTGATACACTCTTGAAGTCACCTGTTTCGCCCATCTCTCACACTCCGAACCACCTCAACAACCCTTCCTCAGCCCTCTGGACAACAGTTTTAGTAATCCCGCACCTCCTCCTAACTTTTCCCAAAATATGAATTCTCTGCATTATATTCACACCACACATTGCCCTCAGACTGACATCTCCACTGCCTCCAGCCTTCTCCTCGCTGCAACATTCATCACCCATGCTTCACACCCATATAAGAGCGTTGGTAAAACTATAACCTCATACAAATTTCCCCCCTTTGCCTCCAAGGACGAAGTTCTTTGTCTCCACAGACTCCTAAATACACCACTCCCCCCTTTTCCCCTCATCAATTCTATGATTCACCTCATCTTTCGTAGACCCATCCGCTGACACGTCCACTCCCAAATATCTGAATACATTCACCTCCTCCATACTCTCTCCCTCCAATCTGATATCCAATCTTCATCACCTAATCTTTTTTGTTATCCTCATAACCTTACTCCTGTATTCACTTGTAATTTTCTTCTTTTGCACACCCTACCAAATTCGCCCCACCAATCTCTGCAACTTCTCTTCAGAATCCCCCAAGAGCACAGTGTCATCAGCAAAGAGAAAACTCTGACAACTCCCAGTTTATGTGTGATTCTTTATCTTTTAACTCCAAGCCTCTTGCTAAGACCCCGCATTTACTTCTCTTACAACCCATCTTTAAATATATTAAACAACCACGTGACATCACACATCCTTGTCTAAGGCCTACTTTTAACGGGGAAATAATTTCCCTCTTTCCTACAACTCTAATTTGAGCCTCACTATCCTCGTAAAAACTCTTCACTGCTTTCAGTAGCCTACCTCCAAACACCATACACCCAAACATCTGCCACATTGCCCCCCTATCCACCCTGTCACACGCTTTTCCAAATCCATAAATGCCACAAAGACCTCTTTAGCCTTATCTAAATACTGTTCACTTATATTTTCACTGTAAACACCTGGTCCACACACCCCCTACCTTCCTAAAGCCTCTTTGTTCATCTGCTATCCTATTCTCCGTTTTGCTCTTAATTCTTTCAATAATAACTCTACCATACACTTTACCAGGTATACTCAACAGAACTTATCCCCCTATAATTTTTGCACTCTCTTTTGTCCCCCTTTGCCTTTATACAAAGGAACTATGCATGCTCTCTGCCAATCCCTAGGTACCTACCCCCTTCCATACATTTATTAAATATATTGCCCCAAACCACTCCAAAACTATATCCCCACCTGCTCTAACATTTCTATTTTTAAATCCCATCAATCCCGGCTGCCTACCCCCTTTCATTTTACCTACTGCCTCACGAACTCCCCCACACTCACAACGGGCTCTTCCTCACTCCTACAAGATGTTATTCCTCCTTGCCCTATACACGAAATCACAGCTTCCCTATCTTCATCAACATTTAACAATTCCTCAAAATATTCCCCCATCTTCCCAATACCTCTAACTCTCCATTTAATAACTCTCCTCTCCTATTTTTAACTGACAAATCCATTTGTTTCCTAGGCTTCCTTAACTTGTTAATCTAAACTCCAAAACTTTTTCTTTTTTTCCAACATAATTTGTTGATAACATCTCACCCACTCTCTCATTTGCTCTCTTTTATATTGCTTCACCACTCTCTTAACCTCTCTCTTTTTCTTCATATACTCTTCCCTCCTTGCATCACTTCTATTTTGTAAAAACTTCTCATAGCTAACTTTTTCTCCCTTACTACTCTCTTTACATCATCATTCCACCAATCGCTCCTCTTCCCTCCCGCACCCACTTTCCTTAACCACAAACTTCTGCTGAACACTCTAACACTACATTTTTAAACCTACCCCTACCTCTTCGACCCCATTGCCTAGCCTCATTAGCCCATCTATCCTCCAATAGCTTTTTTAAATCTTCCCCTAACTGCCCCTCTTTTAGTTTATAAACCTTCACCTCTCTCTTCCCTTATGCTTCTATTCTCCTTGTATCCCATCTACCTTTTACTCTCAGTTGTAGCTACAACTAGAAAGTGATCTGATATATCTGTGGCCCCTCTATAAACATGTACATCCTGAAGTCTACTCAACATCTTTTATCTCCCAATCATAATCCAACAAACTACTGTCATTTCGCCCAACATCATATCTTGTATACTTAATTTATCCCTTTTTTTTTAAAAATGTAATTACCTATAACAAAACCCCTTTTTTATACAAAGTTCAATAAAAGGGCTCCCATTATCATTTACACCTGGCACCCCAAACTTACCTACCACACCCTCTCTAAAATTTTCCTCCTACTTTAGCATTCAGGTCCCCTACCACAATACTCTCTCACTTTTTTTCAAAGGCTCCTATACATTCATTTAACATCTCCTAAAATCTCTCTCTCTCTCTCTCTGCATTCCTCTCTTCTCCAGGTGCATACACGCTTATTATGACCCACTTTTTGCATCCAACCTTTATTTTAATCCACATAATCTTGAATTACACATTCAATTCTCTTTCTCTCCTTCCATAACTGATCTTCAACATTACTGCTACCCTTTCTTTGCTCTAACTCTCTCAGATACTCCAGATTTAACCCCATTGTTCCCCTTACCGAAATTTCCCCTACCCCCTTCAGCTTTGTTTCACTTAGGGCCAGGACATCCAACTTCTTTTCATTCATAACATCAGCAATCATCTGTTTCTTGTCATCTGCACTACATCTATGCACATTCAAGCATCCCAGTTTTATAAAGTTTTTCTTCTTCTCTTTTTTAGTAAATGTCTACGGGAGAAGGGTTACTAGCCCATTGTTTCCCGGCATTTTAATCGCCTCATTCGACTCGCATGGGTTACGGAGGAAATATTCTTTTCCACTTCCCCATGGACAAAAGAAGAACAAGAACTATTTAGAAAAAGGAGAAAAACCTAGATGTATGAATATATGTATGCATTTGTGTGTCTGTGAAGTGTGACCAAAGTGTAAGTAGGATACAAGATATCCCTGTTATCTAGCGTGTTTATGAGACAGAAAAAGAAAGAGTTTTATGCACCACTTAAAACTTGCGAACACAATCAGCAAACCCTGTCTGCATTTTCATATTTGTCCACTGAGTCATTTTGAGTGTGTAGTCCATCACAGGTGCAGGTTTAGAAGGGGTTTTCATTGTCTCTCTATTATGCCTGCCAGTGCTTGTCATTTTGTTAGGTGAACTGATGACAACAGTGTGATGTCTCATTTGTCATGCCACCAAAATACCATGAGTCATTTCACAAATGCCGCACCTCACCTCTATGAGTGCTAGCGTCGAACCTGGTATGTGCTTTATGATTTCCATGCACTGTGCCACACAAATCTGTCATGTTCCCCTGAGTGAGGGCTTGTGTACCAGTTATCAGTATATAATATATCCCCTACCAAGATATGTTCCATCATTGTCCTAACCACATCACCAAGATGCCCAATAACTTCCTGGTATTTTGAAATGTGTAACTTCCAAAGTAAAACAATAATATCCAATACAAGACCACTGTAGCAGTCACAAAGCACAAAAAAACTTTATACAAAAGCATTTCCTCTTGCTTGATATGTACTTTCTTGGATAAAGTCTTCCTTTTAACAGAAATTAAAACTCATCAATAACAAGCTTCCCCGAAGGATAAAAATACATATTGAATTTCTGTTTCAGATACACAAAACACATTCCTAATCTTACGTAACCTGCCATTTTTTGTCAGGCCTGTTTTTGTCTGAGAAGTGAAGCATACATAATATGCACAAATCGATTCACTCACATTATATCAAGAAACCTGGGGGTTTCAATCAGGCGGTCGTTGACCATATGATTTGACACTGTGCTTATACACATGTGGCACAAGCATTATTGTGGCAAAGAAAAGATACATCTCAGCCACAGTTGTCCCCTTCCACTGGTGTAGGCGTGATTTTGGTGAAAGTTTTTGTGTTTACCATGGTGTACTCAAAGTATCTATTGCTTTCCCTAAAAAAATTTTCCATCAGGGTTTGTCATAGAATAACTTGAAACATTCTAGTTCAGTGGCATTGTTCTCAAGTGTACAAGATGGCCGATTCCACTTTGAATTTTATCAAAGTGATGGGATTGGGAACAAAATTGGCAGCTTCTTGCCAGTCCCTGGGGCAGTTTGCTGGGGGTACTGGATGTTGAAAGGTGGTTGTGGAGGTTGTGGTTGTGGAGATTGGTGTGGTGGGTGGGGTTTGGGGGGGTGGCCTTCGTTGTAGTACTGCTGAGGCAGCAGTGTAGTGGCAGCATTGCCTGCTCTGGTTTCCTCATGGCTGGCACCGCCACTACCACCAACAGATGCATGCACATTTTCCATCCCCAAATTTCCCACTATCATCTTCATTTCACTATCTTTCCTGTTGTACAGCCCTGGATGTACTCTGAGATGTACTCCTTCTCCTTGGAATAGCATATGAACACTACCAGAGCGCATATACTGTATTATGGTCACAACCTCATCAAAACCTTGAAAACTCATCTTCACTGGCACTTCCATCTGTAGTAGGTTGGTAGACAGCAACCACCCAGGGAAGTACTACCGTCCTGCCAGATGACGTGAAACAGAAACCCTTTAAATGTTTTGCATGATGGTAGGATTGCTGGTTTCTTTTCTTTTCTCATAAACATGCTAGATAACAGGGATATCTTGCTACTCCTACTTACACTTTGTCACACTTCAAAAGACACCACCCTGCATATGTATATATAAATACATATATATAGGTTTTTCTCCTTTTTCTAAATAGCTCTTGTTCTTCTTTATTTCTTTTTTTGTCCCTGGGAAAGTGGAAAAGAATCTTTCCTCCATAAGCCATGCGTGTTAAGGAGGAGAAAAGAGAATATGAATGTGTAAATTTAAGAATTATATGGATTAAAGTAAAGGTTGGATGCGAAAAATGGGTCATAATAAGCGTGTATGCACATGGGGAAGAAGGAATGCAGAGGAAAGAGAGAATTTGGGGGATGTTAATGAAGTAAAGGAGCCTTTGAACCAAATGAGAGAGTAATTGTGGGAGGGGACCTGAATGCTAAAGTAGAGAAAATTTTAAAAGAGTGGTGTGTAGGTAAGTTTGGGGTTCCAGGTGTAAATGAAATGGGAGCCCTTTGATTGAACTTTGTATAGAAAGGGTTTAGTTATAGGTAATTTCATATTTTAAGAAAAGAGGATAAATAAGTATACAAGATATGATGTAGGGCGAAATGCCAGTAGTTTGTTGGATTATGTATTGGTAGATAAAAGACTGTTTAATAGACTTCAGGATGTACATGTTTATAGAGGGCCACAGATATATCAGATCACTTTCTAGTTGTAGCTACACTGAAGTAAAAGGAGATGGGGTACAAAGGGGAATAGAAGCATCAGGGAAGAGAGAGGGGAAGGTTTATAACTAAAAGAGGAGGAGTTAGGGTAAGATTTAAACAGCTATTGGAGGATAATGGCTAATGAGAGCTAGGGAATGGGGTCGAAGAGGTATGGGGTAGGTTTAAAAATGTAGTGTTAGAGTGTTCAGCAGAAGTTTGTGGTTTTCAGGAAAGTGGGTGCGGAGGGAAGAGGGGCGATTGGTGAATGATAAAGTAAAAGAGTAGTAAGGGAGAAAAAGTTAGCATAGGGAAAGTTTTTACAAAGTAGAAGTGATGAAAGGAGGAAGAGTATATGGAAAAAGAGAGAGGTTAAGAGAGTGGTAAAGCAATGTAAAAAGAGAGCAAATGAGAGAGGGGGTGAGATGTTATCAACAAATTTTATTGAAAATAAGAAAAATTTTTGAGTGAATTAACAAGTTAAAGAAGCCTAGAGAACAAATGGATTTGTCAGTTAAAAATGGGAAGGAGAGTTATTAAATGACGAGTTAAGGTATTGGGGAAAATGGAGGGAATATTTTGAGGAATTGTTAAATGTTGATGAAGATAGGGGAAGCTGTGATTTCGTGTATAGGCAAGGAGGAATAACATCTTGTAGGAGTGAGGAAGAGCCAGTTGTGAGTGTGAGGGAAGTTTGTGAGGCAGTAGGGAAAAGAAAGGGGTAAGGCACCGGGATTGATGGGATAAAGGTAGAATATTAAAAGCAGGTGGGGATATAGTTTTTGGAGTGGTTGGGCAATTATTTAATAAATGTATGAAGAGGGTAAGTACCTAGGATTGGCAGAGAGCATGCATATTTCCTTTGATAAAGGCAAAGGGGACAAAAGAGAGTGGCAAAATTAAGGGGATAAGTCTGCTGAGTATACCTGGTAAAGTGTATGGTAGAGTTTTTTATTGAAAGAATTAAGATAAGACGGAGAATAGGAAGATAATGAACAAGAGGCTTAGAAAGGTAGTGGGTTGTGGACCAGGTGTTTACAGTGAAACATATAAGTGAACATATTTTAGATAAGGCTAAAGAGGTTCTTTGTGCATTTATGGATTTTTGGAAAAGGCGTATGACAGGGTGGATATGGGGGGCCAATGTGGCAGATGTTGGAAGTGTATGGTGTAGACGGTGAGGTTACCTGGAAAGTCAGTGAAGAGTTTTTTAAACGAGGATATGAGGCCAAGTTAGAGTATGTAGGAAAGAGGGAAATTATTTCCCCAGTAAAATAGGCCTTAGACAAGATTGTGTGATGTCACACTTGTTGTTTAATATATTTATAATTGGGTTGTAAGAGAAGTAAATGCGAGGGTTCTTAGCAAGAGCATGGAGTTTAAAAGATAAAGAAACACACATAAAAGTGGAGTTGTCAAGTTGCTCTTTGCTGATGACACTGTGCTTCTTGTGAGATTCTGAAGAGAAGTTGCAGAGATTGGTGTATTGATTTGGTAGGGTGTGGCAAAAGAAGAAAATAAAAGTGAATACAGGAAAGAGTAAGGTTAAAGGATAACTAAAAGATTAGGTGATGAAATATTGATATCAGATTGGAGGGAGAGAGTATGGAGAGGTGAATGTAATTCAGATATTTTGGGAGTGGAACTTGTCACGGATGGGTCAATGAAGGAGGCAAAAGATGGGAATGTATGAGAGTATAGGTTTTACCATGCTCTATATGGATGTGAGAATGGGTGATGAATGTTTCAGTGAGGAGAAGGCTGGAGGTATTGGAGATGTCATGTCTGAGGCAATGTGTGGCGTTGACATAATGCAGAGAATTCGTAGTTTGGAAGTTAGGAGGAGGTGCGGGATTACAAAACTGTGTCCAGAGGGCTGAGGAAGGGTTTGAGGTGTAGTTCGACATTAGAGAGAATGGAGCGAAACAGAGTGACTTCAAGAGCGTAATGAGTGTGTAGAGGAAGGAAGGCGGGGTATGGGTCGGGCCCTAGGGAAAGGTTGGAGGGAGGGGGTAAAGGAGGTTTGTGTGCGAGGGCTTGACTTCAGCAGGCATGCGGAGCGTGTTTGATAGGATTGAATGAGACAAATGTTTTTGAATACTTGACGTGCAGTTTGTAGTGTGAGCAAAGTAACATTTATAGGGGTTCAGGAAACCGGCAGGGCCGGACTTGATCCTGGAGATGGAGAAATGCAGTGCCTGCACTTCTGAAGGAGTGGTAGTTAATGTGCAGTTTTAAAAACTGTATGTGTAAAGCAACCCTTCGGCTAGACAGTGATGAGTGAATATGGTGGAAAGATTTTTCTTTTTTCGGGCCACCTCCTGGCCATGGTGGAATCGGCCAGTGTGGATGATAAAAAAAAAATACTTGGGAATAAAAGTGTCCCAATTCGCCGAGAGTGAGGAGTTTCTTACCGTCGATGGCTTTGTGAACATGGTGTACTAAAATGGCTTTCCCGCATGCACCACTGGGCCCTCCCCAATTTTTTTTTCCTACTGCACACCAGCTGAACCCACGGCCGACTCATTCTCTCCCATCTAGGCCTACCAGCCTTTTCCCGCTTGATTTGAAGTGGCTAGAATTATGATGCGTACTTGTACGTCAATTAACCACCCCTTGGGGCCACCTAAGCCATACTAATACATCGGAAACACTGAAAGGGTTAAATACTAACGTGTAACAATTAATTAGTTTTGGATAAAGAAAGA
>NW_026469921.1:0-11811 GCF_026875155.1 Cherax quadricarinatus | reverse complement strand
ACCCCCCCCCTCCTTTTTTTTTCCCCCCCTTTTTCCCTTTTTCGCCTTCCCATCTCCATTACTGGCCCCACCATAGCCCCTAGTATAGTATCAACCCACCTCCATCCCAGTCCAAACCCCAGTGCAACAACACAAGCCCTCAAAATTTTCTATTCACACAGTCATATGCATTCTCCCAATCAATACCAAAGTCCTCCCCCTCGCAACCCTCCAAAAGTCCTCTATGCGCCCATGCCCAATCTCATACTTCGTCCCGGTATACCCATCTGTCCCCTATGTACAACCTCACCAATTACCTTCTTCATTCCTATTACCTAATATCTTTGCAAAATCTTGTAGTCAGAACACAATTAGTGAGATAGCTCTATACGCACTTAAAACACTCCCCACTTGCTTTTTCCGAACCAACACCACCACTCCAATACTTTGTGTCTGACTTAGCTTGCCCTCCCGCAGCATACAATTCATGACCTCCACCAGACAATCCTTAATATGCTCCCAATGAACTCTGTAAAAATCATTTGAAATCCCATCGATGCCCGGTGCTTTTCCAGTACTCATGTTAAACACTGCTCCTCAACTTCCCCCACACTAATCTCTCCTCCCATCTCCATCCCCTCACTTCTTTCTGCCCTAACCCCACCCCCCTCTCAACACTTCCTCAAAAGCATCGCCCTCCCCCCCCCCTTTCTCATTTCTCTCGAAACCAGAAATCAGTATAATTACTCATGCCTTCTGTAGTAGTAAGCACCTGTCCCTTATGATATCCACCCATATCCTCGCTCACTCTAATTGCAAAATAGTTGACTCCTTCTGCCTTACCCTAAAACGTCTTAAAACATTCCGAAGGTTTATCCCCCCACAATACAGCCTCCAATCCTGCCCTCACACGCACGGCATCAAATCTGTCATTGTGTATCTCCGCCAGTCTACCTCTAAGTTGCTCACGGTCCCATACTGCTTCCCCACTTCCTCCTCATAACACTCGTTCAGCTGACATTCAAATAATTCTGTAACCCATACCTCCACCTGGCCTCTTCCCGTCCCTATTTTTAAAGAATCCAGCAATACCCGGCTTAGCTCGCTTCTCCACCATTCCAAGACACACGACCCCACATCCTTGATCCCCAAAAAGAGTGCCACCAATCCCCAAAAGCTCTCACCCCCTCCCCTTCACAAGTCTCGCATTTAATTTCCAATAACCAGTGTGTATCCTAACCATACCCTCCAATCAGATCCGCAATAACCGCCCTGTGGTCCGAAAACCCCACATCGAAGGTCCTAACTCCCAGAACTCGTATTGCCTCCGTAGCATAGAGCCTATCCAGTCGTGCAGCATAACCCCTTGTACAAATGTATACTCAATCCTCCAACCACCCCTCCCCACTACATCTAAAATCCCACATCCCCAACACATTGCATAAAAACCCAACACACACCCCGCCCCCTCGGTTCCACATCACCCTGTCGTATGACACAATTCCAATCTCCTCCTATCACAGTAACTAAAGGCAATCCCCTCAATAAAAAAGCAAAACATCCCTCACGAAAGTTACCTTAACTGCTGCATTTCCATCCGCCGGCATGTATACTCCTATAAAACAAACCCTGTCTCACCCACTCTCCCTCTACCGCACCACCCTTCCACCCCACCCTCCTCCCACCCCAACACACGCAAGGGATTGGTTTCCTTCACAGCCACAGCAACCCCCCCCTTTTAACCTCACCGATCCACTCACATATAACTTATAACCCTTCAAGCGCAACTCACATCCAAACTTGTAATTATGCTCCTGTATGAAACATATATCCACATCAAATCTCCTTAAAAACCATTCCATCCACACTCTCTTAATCTCAGCTCTCAGGCCGTTAACATTAATGGTGACCACCTTGAATTATTACAATAAAGGCGGCTTTCCCCGCCGCGTTTTTGAAGGTTGCTCGAAAGACGTGGTTGTTGACTATAGCCACGTTTGTCACTGGTCTATCCAGACCTCCGTTTCCCCCTTTTCCTTCGACCCTTGCAGCACCACAGAACCGGTGCCACCATTCCCGGTAGCTCTAGCCCGGTCTTCCAAGGTTTCTTTCCAGATCTCTGCCCTGGCGTTAAGACATCTTCCATATCAGAGGTCCCAGCTGCTCGTTTACGTGTGCCACCTCCACACGTTGCCTCAGCATCCATGTCCTCTGGTGCACCTCAACCTCCACCGTGTGCTGCTTACTCTCGTTGCACAAGGTGTTCTCACTTTTGTGCAGCTGCTACCCCCTCAATACCCTCCCGTCCTTCTCCCTTCCTGACTGTCTTCCACCTCCCCAAGAAGTCTTTCAAGACCTCGTCAACAGAACCATCCTGTTGTAAGTCACTTCTGTCAACAGTCTCATCCGTAGATGGTCGCTCAGACACAGTTCCCACAGGTAACGTGGCGCACCTCCCATCTCCGACTCGCTCTGTCTACTTCTTCACTCCAACTTCCAGGACGACTGTCTTGCAGCTTCACCTGTCTAAGGTGCCAAGGAGAGTAGCTGTCGTTCCACAGTTGTTGGCACCTGTACTCCGTCCCTGCCTTTGATGGACATTGGAAGGCCGCCATTATGGTCATAAGACCAGCACAGCCTACATGTCGGACGCTGCCTGCTTAATATACATAAACCTGTGTTTTCTGAACTCTTCCATCAGAACGTACGATGGTATAGGTTGTCTCAATGTCATCTTCAATGTGAAAGACCTTGGCAGCCCCATATAGGCCCATCCTTTCCACACTCCCAACTGTGCCGAATGGATCTTGCCATTCCTACGGAATACCTCCACAAACATCAATTCCAAAGGCGCTCAAAGGGACATCTCACCTTTACCACGTATATAGCTTGATACGTCATGTAGGCAGACTCCATGCAGAATAACGGTCATCCTCATTTCTTGAAACGCGTCGACTATGCTGGCGTAAAATCCAGCACTCTTGGACTTCCCCCCCCTGGATGAAGATCCTGTCAACTCATTCACTGCTACACCACAACTCTTTGTTTCGGTAATGCCATACACATCGCGGATGATACTTGGCAGAAAGCCCTGCCACATTAGTAGAACTCTCAGGGGGCCACAGTACCAGCACCACACAGACAGTATTCACCCTGCGTCCATGTCTGTCCGCCATTTTGATTGCTCAAAACAGGTAAACTGCGCAGAAAATCAACTGAATCGGGAGCGCCTGCGCAGCCGTCCACTCGGCCCGGAAGCGAAGAGGACAATACAGATCTACCTGGGTGGAAGGTACGCGAGAAATTTATAGTCAGGTTCAGAATGCTGGGTCGGGTTTTTGGGAATGCTGCAGCTGATGATTACGAGTGGGGTTATAGAGTCTAAAATCTTGGGTAGCGGGGAAAGGGAAAAATTTTTTTTATATATATTTATTTAAAAAGACACAGTACAACATACAAATAAAAAAAAAAATAACACAATAATTAGCCATTTGCAAATACAATGACCTACCATCAACCCCATAGCATACCCAAGTGTTACGTTAATATTGTATTAAAGGATATACCCTCACCTAACAGAATGAAAAGAACAAGATAACTCCTGCACAGAAAATACTTAACAAAGTCAAAACCTATAATTCATGCCTTTTGCCAAAAAAAAACCCCCCAAAAACACTGTACAATAAGCCCCCCTTGCATAAAGTACACAGAAGATATGATACAGGCATCAAAAGATAAAATTATACATTACAATAAATTAAACAAAAGACAAACCTAAACCTACAATAAACAGTACCATGACATACAACAATAAAACTTCCCGCAAAGAGCAGGAAAACGCTTTACAGAATAAAAAGATCAAGATAGCTCCAGCACAGAAAATAACATTAACAAAAACAAAAACTCACAATTTATGCCTGTGCACACACAGAATCCCCCACAGCTCTGTACAATTAGACCCCTTGCACAAAGTGCACAGAAAAATATAATACAACATACAAAAAATTTAAAATTTTTACAGTACATTAACTTAAACATTAGGCAAACCAAACCTACAATAAACATTACAATGGCACATATCACAATGAAACCCCCCACATAAACCACTGAGCAGGAAAACCCGCAAGTAAAAGACATAGCATTATATATACAATAACAGTCCATACAAATAACAAAATCCTAACATAAGGTATCAAAACTGCCAAGTTACAGTGCATAAAACCCTTATCTCCCTATGTGAAACACAATAGTACATCTTGTAAAAATAAATTGTACAATGCATTAACATGAGAAAGTAGTAATAAGCATAAATCGGGGATTAAATTTAAAACAATAACGGGAAAATACCTGGAGCTAAATCTTAGACCGCCATATATGCAATAAATGGCGGTCAATATATGGCCCATACTATCGGACTTTTGGGGACAAACTTAGTGAGCATAAACGTCTCCAAACACCTTTTCCAAAGTAATTAAAAAAACTTCCCTTGGGAACATGCTTGGTAACACAATGGACCAAACTCACAAAGTATAAAACAGCACAAGGCCCATGACTTTTATATAAACCACCATAACAGATGCCTAAGCCCCAATCCCTGACAGTCAGTGTAATAATTATCCAATTCCCAAAAAAATTTATATGATTAATATGTGGAACTAAACTAAAATCAGGGTGTTTTCTGACCGGAAAAAAGATAAATTAACCCGAAAGGAACACAACCAGGGTCCAAATTGAAGCCCTCACATACTCCACCCATACATCACATAAAAACCAAACCCCAAAAACCTTACCAAAAACCCCACCATTCACGAAGGACCCCCTTGCCCCCCCCAGGGCCCGGGGGTTTTAAACCACAGGAGTTTCAAACCCTCCGAAAACGAACCCCCCAACCCCCCCATAGTTTAATCATTCTACACATTGTTCTATAAAACCCTAGCTGCTACCGCTTTTTTCCTAAAAACTGACCTTTAATCTCCCTCATTCCCCAAACGCATTCGTCCTCGACCTGCGGGGAAGGGGGCGTTTCAGGTTTCTTGCACCCACCGGTGAGGAAAACATAGCATTAGCCCCCAAGATGGCGGCCCGACTGTCCCGCGCAAAAATACTGTCTGCATTGAGCTGGTTGAGGACTTTAAGCAACCCACGATGAACTTTCTCCTGCCAAGCTTATCAGGGATGTTTGGGCTCCCCAATGAAGAGCTGAGGGTTTGGGGGCACTGAATGGTATGTCAAGGTTTTCGTGAATTTTCATGAGGCGATTTCAACTTACCATCGAAACGAATTTCAAGAAAGCGGATGTACAATTGGCAGGGAAGTTTTTGCAGATGTTTTAATATTTTACTTGGGGGGAAAAGGGAAAAGGAAGTTTTTGAGGCAACAGCTAAAGCCACAAGTTGTTCAGTGGTTAGGGGGCTGTACACTCGCGAGCATGGGAATGGGGGGGACGGCCCTTTATGAGGGGGCCCGGGAAGGATCCTTCACACGAAAATCCCGAGGGGCCGATACCTCATATGTTAATTGCAAAACCCCATAGAACACGGGTTTTTGTACATTTGCGGGGCAGAGGAAGACGTCCCTTTTTATGTACTTTATGAGCAATGGGGCACAATCCCCCAGAAAAGGGGGCCCTAGGCGTCAGGAGACAGCTTCTTGGATACGCCATTAAAAGCCGGGGATTTTTGCGGGGAAGTGGAAAGCCGGGGGGTACGGGCCCTAGGGATGAGGAGGTCAAAGGGGGCAGAGGGGGGTTTTGGAGACTGTGTTACATACCATGGAAAGGGGGGGGGGGGGGAGGGAAAATCGCTGTCGACAGACCTTTTAGGACTGAAATCAGCTCGGACGGGATTTTGGGGGCTGTGCTAAAGGTTTTTTTTGGAAGAGTCGGAGCAGGGCGGGAAAGTGATGTGAGGCATTTTACAAGGTGATGGATGACGAAGCAGGGTAAGGAAGACTTGAGTGAGGTTCAAAAGGAAGCAATGTGGTGGTGGGGCCATCAAGAAATGTGTTGCAGAAAAATGTGTTAGAGGGTAGCTCCCGCAAGAGACAGCGGGGGAAATCAGACAGGGACGAAGTCCTCACACCAGCGCAGAGGCCGGGGAAGAAGATGTGGGCAGTTGGTAGCAAAGGCAAGCCCGGGAAAGGAGGGGGGGGGCAATGGGAAGCTGGGGGGAAAGGGACAGGGGGGGGGTTGGGGGCAGGAACGGGGGATTGATAAGAAGAACCGAGACCTATGAAAGGAGGACCAAGTAAGCCCACGCCGGGGTAACCCGCCATTTTTGAAAAAAATTTCGGTTGTAATTTTAAATGTAAACGGTCTTAAAACCGAGGTCAAGAGGGTTGGTTGATGGGTTTTGAGGAGTTTTAGTATTGATGTCGTTTTTTGCAGGAACTAACCATGGGTTTAGGTGTAATTGTTGTTGAAAGGTTATAGGTTGTTTACATGTGATGCTTTGGGGTTTAAAAGGGAGGTTGGCTGTGGCGGAAAGGAGACCAGTCCCTTTGGGTACCCGGGGTTGGGAGGGGGGGGGGGTGGGAGGGTTGTCGGGTGGAGGGTTTTTTGGGGGCCAGGGGGGTTAGTTTTGTGGGTGTGTACATCCGAAACTAGAAAACGCTAGTGAAGGTGGATTTTGTACGCGGGGTTCTGGTATATCATTGAGAGGTTTACCTGTTTTTTTACGGTGTTTGGGGGGGGATTGGAATTGTGTCATTGGAACGGTGATGTGGTTCTGAAGGGGGGGGGGTTGTTTTTTGGGGGTTCTGCGGGATGTTTGTGAGTTGGAGTGGTAATGTGGGGGGAAATAGGGGATATGGGTGGAGCACACTTTTTTCGTAGGGGAAAGAGGCACGTTAGATAGATTTATTTTAGGCAGGGAAAGGGTTTTGGAAAGGGGTAGGATATCGATGGGTTTTTCTGACATCGTGCTGTTATAGCGAATTTGAGGGTAGATGGCTAGTGAGATTTTATGCAGGATCGGAAATTTAAAATTTGGGGCATTGGGGGACGAGGTGACCCTACGGGGTTTGAAGATTGGTGAAACCCTTTTGGGGAGACTAGGAATTAAAAGGTTTTGCGGAGGGGGGGAAATGAGGGCTAAAGTTAAAATCGCGAAATTTTTTAAGAAGGGGAAGGAGATGGCGAGGTGGAGCTAGGGCCAACAAAATTACTTGAGGGTCAGTTAAATGACTGTTATGCAGGGAAACGGGGGGGCGGAGTGAAAACATGGAACTTTTTGCGAAAAATGGTTGGGGGAAATTTTCCAAAATAAAAATTTGGGGAAATTCGGTAGGGAGGGTTGGGGGGATTTTTAAAAGGGGGAATAGGCCACGGGTTTTGATTAAGGGGGTTAAGGAACAGCAGCAAGACCCCTTTGGGCGTATATTGAGCAGGTACAGGGGGGGGGGCTTTGAGGAGGGGAAGGGCCCATCCACCCCGGAAAATATTAGTTTGTATCAGATTTTTTTGGGTTAGGGAGAAGTGGAGGAGGGTTGGGGGGGATGGGGGAGGGGCGGTTTGGGGAAGAAGGGGTTTTAAAAGGGGATAAGTGAGCAGGACAGGGCAGAATCGAGGGGTTTTTAAGTAGGGAGGTGAGGAGGCAGTTTTTTGGGTGTGCCAGGGTAAAACCCCGGGATTTGACGGGAAAACCCAAAAGATTTTTATAGGTATCATTGGGGGGAGTGTACGGGGATTGCTGGTGGGGGTTTTTAATTGTATGTTTTAAATAGGGGAGGATGGGGAAATCACAAAGAACGGGGGGAAAGGTTTTTGTCCCAAAAAGAAGGGAAAGCTGAGTTTTCAATGATTTCCCCTGCATACGTTAATGTCTCGGGTTTCAAGATTTTTGCAAGGGTTTTTGGGGAACGTGAGGAAAGTGTTTGGGGTTTGTGTTTACATAGGGACCCGTTTTGGGAAACCGGGAAAAAGGATGAGGGTGGGCATGGTTTTGATTAGGATTTTCTAGGAGATGTACGGGAGGGGAAACAGGTTTTAGATTGGGTGAAGCTTATGATGCGTGGAAGAGATTTCTTAGGGTTTGCTTAGGAGGGTTTGGGGTTCGGGGGGGAGTGAGGGGGGTGAACACCCCCGATGATGGGGGAGAGGTGAGGGTACAGGTAATGGGGGGGGTTGGGGGGGGAAAGTGTACCAAAGGGAAGGTTTGAGGGAGGGGTGCCGATGTCAAGCTCTCTTTGCGGTGGCAGAATCCTTTTTAAGTTGTTGAGAGGTGAGAACAATCAGGGGAGAAGGGGGGGGCAAAGGGGGCATCGTTGGGGTTGTGGAGATACTACTTTTTGCTAAGGGGTAAGAAGGAAAATTTTTAAAGGGGGTGGGGAAGTGATTCAATGTTTGGTAGAAACCGGAATGAGAGTTAATAGGTGAAATCAAGTTTCAGAGGTCGGGAATTGGATAAGGGGGCGGGGGGGTTAGGATGGACGTGGGTTTACAGAATTCAAGGGAGTGGGAAGGGATTTTGGGGGAAGGCAGGCAGCAGAAGGGTAAATTAGTCGTCACGGGGGAAGGTTTTTAAGTAGAATAGGAGGTTAAGGGAGGGATTGCTTTCATCAGGGTAGTGGGGGTAATTCCCCCTTTTCAAGCAAAGGGATGGGGGGTGGCAAGGTTTTTCCCTTAAGGTACGGATATTGTGGAAACAGAGGAGGGGGCGAATTTGTGTGGGGGATTTTGGGGGGGCAGGTTAAATAAGGGTAATTTTGACGGGTTCGGGAGGGGGGTTTTGGTTTGTTGCCTTTTTTGGGCTGAGAAAAAATTGGCGTATATTCAAGTGGGGTATAGGGGAAGGGGGGTGAGGGGCGCTAAAGTTTTTATGGAGGAGGCCTAAAAGGTGGAGTGGGGAAGGAATGAGGGGGTTTTTGGGGAATGTTGAAATTTTTATTGACAGGCAACAGGGGATAAAAACAAAGTGAAAAAAGGTTGGGAGGGTAGTGAAAGGGAAAGGAATTATGCAAGGGAGCCGTGTATCCAACGTATGATTGGAGGGTTATTTTGGAAAGATTTTTGAAGCTTCGGATACCGGCTAGATAAAAATTATATATAGGTTTTTTCATGGGGATTTGGCTTCCCCAAAGGGGTGTTACTAGTATGGGGTTTTTTGGAAAGGCTTTTTGTCAGTTTTTTTTGGTTTATGTTGAAACGGCGTTTATGTGGTCTCTTTTTTACCTCCTTGGAGGGGTGGATCATGGATGGGTGGGGTTATCAGCGTTGGGTGGGGGGGCTTGCCGCTTTTAAGGGTTTACTACTAATTTAAGGGGGGTGCCTAGGGATGTTGGAAAGGGGAAAATGTATTCATAGTGGATTACTGGACATTTCAGGGGATGAGGGGGTTTAAGGGGTGATAGAGGATAAAAGCGTTGGGGGCTAGATTTAAAAGGACGAATGTAGGGGAAAAATGGCAGCAGCGACCTCCAAGCTCCGTATTTTCTCCAACTATCAGAGCCCAATGCCCTATGATCCCTAGTTACTTGAAAAACGACTACCCAAGTAGCCCCCCGAATGACCGAAGATTACCAACAGTGAAATAAAAATCGAACATAATAGAAAAAAGGGAAACTGCCCACAAACCGATACAACACCCCCCGCCAGCCGAACAACGTAACCCAAAACTTTGTAAACTACAACTTCTTCTAAACTACTCAATCCCTGTAGAAAATTTGGGCGCAATCAAGAGGAAACAGCCCCAAGGCCCAAGAAAAGCCAAAAAAATCAACTATTCAACAATGTATAGGAGACCCGGGCCCCAGAACCCCCCACTCACCACCGCTCAAAAAAGCCACACCACAACAATAACAACAAACGGGGCCCCACCACCCACCCCCCTTCTTCCCCGGTTTCAACCTCCCAAGTAGTCTCTCAGGTTGCCAACGTCCAGATCCCCTAAAGTCATGCATCCCCAAACTTAGCTTTTGAAAATATGAATCTTCGAGAGACCCCCAAAAAAACAAGAACCAGGGACAAAACTCGAGAACAAAATCCTCAGTCTTGAAAAAAGTTATAAACCCCAGGAATGACTAACGTGACAAGACCATCCAAACAGTCATAGATAGCCAAACCCAAAAATAATACTCTTAATAAAAAGGGTTGAAGAAGCGTAAAAGAAGGGAGAAAAACTTAGATAACCATTCAGTGACTATTTCCCTTTTCCAAAAAGATAAAACGAACAAGATAAATATCGGACGCATAATATTTAACAGCCCCATTTTTTCCCAGTAAATGAACCAAACAAACAGTAAAGAAATTACTCTGCAGATCATAAAGGCCCAAAAAGTTTTATTGTACCAAGTCTAAAATAAAAGAACCATTACTGGATCCCATGGAAAAAAAAATGTTAGCTTAGATTCCACTCCATACAGGAAAAAAACTTAATTATTGCATCTTTTAAAAAAAAAAGAGGTATACATAAACATTTCTTGAAAAAAACGTCAGAACCTCCTGTATGCAGAAAATTAAAGGGGGAAAAGAAAACGACAAAATCACCAATCTTCACCGGTGGGAAAATTCTTGTTAGGAAAACAAATGTAGGTCAACTGTACCAATCACAAACGAGAATATCTATCACGATTTCTCAGGATACAATCTTAAGAGAATAACTAAACAATGCCCAACTTAAAAGCCTACTAGTGTAGTGTATTTTTTTGCTCCATTTTTGTTAAAATTTTCATTGTACAATTTTATATTTAATAATAAACTACCTCTTTGTGATTTTACTAGTAAATAAGTCCCCTTATGTAATTTTTTTTATTTTATTGTTTGTTTAAACTTTTAGCTGAATGATCTTCTCTGTCCAAATTACTACCCAATTTTTTTTTTTAAAAAAAAAATTTTTTAAAAAAAAAAATTTAAATTTTTTTAATTCAATTTTCTCTTAACATTTTTTCATTTAATAACCATTACTTGTTAATTTCCTTTTCCTTTTTTTAAAAATTTTATTTTATTAAACCTTACGCCAAAACCTCTAGAATAACTACCAGTGCAATATTTAATAAAAAAAATTACTTTTTTTTTTTTTTAATATTATTTATTATAAAATTTTTTAAACACCCAAATTTTCCGTTTTTTTCTTTTTTACATTAAAATTTTTTATACTTCCCATAACAAATTTTTCCCCAAAACAAATTTATTCACCCCCCCTTTTTCCTTTTTTCCGGTCCTTTCCCCATTTACTTTATAATCCAAAAATTCCCCAACAGCCCTTTTCCCAAAGTTTACCATAAAGTTTTTTACCCCCCCATTGGGGGCCCCAAAAAAACCCCCGTCCAAAAAAAAACCCCCTTTTCAACCAAAATATTTTTTTTTTTTTTTTTTTAGGTTTCCTTTTTTTTTAAAAAATCAATCTTATCCCAAAAAAATTTTTTCTTTTCCATTTTAAAACCCTTATTAAGGCCCTTAAATTTTTTTGTCCTTTTTTTCTTTAAAAACCAGCTAAATTTCCCCGAAAATAAAAAGGTCTTTTTCGGGGCAAAAAACACATTTTCCAATACCCAAACTCTTTTTTTTTCCCCCCAAAATTTTTACCCAACCCAAATTTTTTAAAAAATTTTTTTTTTTTTTTTTAAAAATTTTTTTTTTTTTTTTTTTTAAAACGTGCGGTTTGGAAAATTTGTGGTTTCCCCCTGATCCACTTAAACCCCCCCAAAAAGAAACCTACAGTACAGGGTTTAAACCCACAAAAACCCCTTTATTTAAAAAAAAAACCCCCCCAACCCCCATATTAATTTATTCCCCCAAAAAAAACCGTATTTCAAAATAACCCACAACCCAACCCGTTAAACAGGATAAAAACCCCCCCCCAAAAAAAAAACGTTTAAAAAAAAATTTCCCAACAC
>NW_026469920.1:0-11566 GCF_026875155.1 Cherax quadricarinatus | reverse complement strand
CCCAAAATATTTGTTATGCGTTTAAATGACCAAAAACTAAAGATTTTAGAAAAGGTTTATCAATTCCCCCAAAATTTGGGCTGTGTTTATATAAAATTTTCAAAGAAGGGTTGGTGGTTTTTTTCTGACAATACAAAAAAAAAGACAACAAAAAAGGTGAGAAACCAAACTCCAAAAAAGGTGTCAGGGGTCGGGTTGTAACACGACCATCACCCCCCCCCACAAAAAGGGTCAGGTCAGGTTGTATCACTGCCATCCTCCAGCTGCCTCACAAGAAGGGTCGGGTCTTTTTGTATCACGACCACCCATCCCCTTTAAAAGGGTCTGGTCGGGTTTTTCACTGACCATCACTCACAGCTGCCTCACAAAAAGGGCAGGGTCGGGTTGTATCACTGAACATCACCCCCCCACAAGAAGGGTCATGGTCAGGTTGTATTCACTGACCCATCACTCACAGCTGACACAAGAAAGGGTCATGGTCAGGTGTATCATTGATCATCACTACTCACAAGAAGGTGTCATGGTCAGGTTTTATCACTGACCATCACTTCACAAAGAAGGTGCCCATGGTCAGGTTGTATCATGACCTCATCCATTTCCACAAGAAGGGTCATGGTCGGGTTTTATCATTGACCCAAAAAAACTCACAGCTGACTCCCCAAAGAAGGGTCATGGTCGGGTTTTATCACTGACCATTCACTACAAGGGCCTCCAGGAGGTTTTTCTTTGGTCCCCCGGGTTGGCCATCACTTGACCATTCACTCACAGCTGCCTCATTTTTTGTTTATTTATACTATTTTAACTCTGTTTATATTTGTGTACAAGTTTTCTAAAAAAATATTTATGCAGTACACAAATCCTGTATACAAAGTCTGAGGACACAGCATGACTTAAGAATGATTGTAGTCATGAGCTGCTGATGTCCATTTATCCAAACATTATGTCCGCAAGAGGCTAGAATTTTTCAGTGGGCTGGAAAGAGTATTTTATATTTACGTTTTTATATATGTGTACTCTTCAGTCTAACTTTTTATTTATGCATGCCTCATACTTTTTTCTAGTCCACTGTACTTTGAATTTTCTTAAAAATCTCACAACTTGTTTCTATATTCATTCACAAGTGCTCAGTCTTTCCATGGGCAGAACAATATCAGATTCATTTTCACACTTAAGATGTGCTGCCCAACTGAGCTTATTTAGAATAATTAGAACCTTGTTGCAAACTGAACAGTTAAGATTACACCTCCTGTTACTGCTTAAGAACATAATCTTAATTAATTAAGGTAACAACTTAGATAATTCAAACGCAATAGAGAATTTAAGACGAGCACAAACTTCATAAAGAAACAGAATGTATTTCAAGATTTTCAACGTCGCAATGCCAAATTCTTGAGAATTAGTTTTTGAAAATTGTCCCATGTGCTAAAATGAAAGCGAACAAATATAACAATAATCTGTCATCAATGAAAATTAGTGCTTTAAAATGTCATACACTCAAAGGGGAACGTTGAAAGCTGTGAACCCCAAACACAGCATCTCCTCAAAGAGTAACTTAACTTTTCAAGAGTAACCATCCCACTGAGCCACATTCCATATATGATATTATAACATAAATGTTTTAATATCATGAAATGCAGACGATGTCATTACAGGGAGGACACACAGAAATCTCGCCTCATAATTACACTCGCCTTGGAAGGTTCGACTGTAGTCCAGCCAGACAAGAACAAGTCCTCAACCAGCTAGACCACAATGGAGTGGCCACTTATTGAGAAATACAGACTTCCACATATGCTTCACAGTAATACATAATTTAAATATTTCCCCATGGAATATTGTAAAATTATATTTCTGTACGTTTTTTTTTTTTTTTGTAGATAGTTGAGTGTTTTGAATGTGTTTGTTTGAACTAACAAAGAAAACTGCAACAAATTTGCTGATGTTTTCTAAATGTAATGGACGAAAATGTTTAAAGCTACAGACACATTTACCCATAAATATAACATCACTAGCAATTTTGTTGTATTTAATGTTTTGTCAGTGTAAACATTAATACAACATATCTATTGATATATCGTCTCTTCCAACAATCACATTCTAACATTCACTTTCCTGGCATAAATCACTCACCAATTTTTTATACTATAAATATTTTATACTTCAGTATACCTGCTTTACACATCCATAATTCCATACTACTTTCCCGCAATAACTTGCTCTCTCCTACACTCTCCTCCTTCATACACAAATCTTTTTTGTATTTTACTTCATATTCCTTCCCCTCATATTTTTCCACGTTCATTCCCACCCACTTTTTTAATTTCTTGTTACGTACTTTCATTAATTCGTTTTCTTGCCAAGATGTAACAGATTAATAAGCACTTGTTAGTGAAAACCTTCATCATAGATATACCAAGTGTTGAAGACTGTCTCATTCATAAGAGATATACCCAAGAGTAGAAGATATTCTCATTCCAAATAGATATACCCAAGTGTAGAAGAATATGTCCACATTCATTAATAGATATCCCCAAGTGTAGAAGATATGTCCTCATTCATATTAGATATCCCTCAAGTGTTGAAGATATTCTCATTCATAATAGTATACCCAAGTGTAGAAGATATAGTCTCAAACATAATAGAAATACCCAAGTGTTTGAAGAGATGTCTCATTCATAATAATTAATACCAAAGTGTAGAAGATATGTCTCATTCATCAAAAGAAATACCCACGTGTTGAAGATATGTCTCTTCATAATAAGATATACCCAAGTGTTGAAGAATGTCTCAATCTAATAGAAATACCCAAGTGTAGAAAGATTTGTCTCATTCATAATAGATATGCCCAGTGTTTGAAGATATTCTCATTCATAATAGATAAACCCAAGTGTTGAAGATAGTCACATTCATAATAGCATACTACCCAAGTGTTTGAAGATATGTCCCTCATTCATAATATATATACCCAAGTGTTGAAGATATGTCTCATTCATAAATATAAACCCAAGTGTTGAAGAAATTTCTCATTTCTAATAGATATACCCAAGTGTAGAAAGAATATGTCTCATTCAGAATAGATATTCCCAAAGTGGTTGAGATATTCTCATTCTAATAGAATAAATCCCAAGTGTTGAAGATATGTATCCTCATCATAATAGATATACCCAAGTGTTGAAGATATGTCACATTCATAATAGTTATACCCCAGTGTTTGAAGATATGTCCTCATTCATAATAGATACCCTATGTTGAAGATCATGTCTACATTCATAAAAGATTTACCCAAGTGGTTGAAAGATACTCTCTTCAAAATAGATAAACCCCAAGTGTTTGAAGAAAAGCTCATTCATAAAGAATACCCTAGGGGTTGAAGATATGTCTCATTACATAATAGATAATACCCAAGTGTTTGAAGATATGTCTCATTCATAATAGATAACCCAACTGTTTGAATATATTTCTTATTCTGCTACTTCCAATTTTCCTATACCATGAGAATAAATAATTCAAAGATAATTAAATAAAATTATTCCCATGCTTCAGCAAATTCCCCCAAAAGTGAAGGTTTAAATGTGCATTTCAGATGTAGATAATATACATTACTGTTCACCTGGTATAATAATATACTGAACTTCAACAGTTGTTGCTCATGGTCTTAGAATAATTATAAATACTGATGCTTTTCCGTAGCGGAGCCCGAGGAAGGTATCCCTGTATTACATATCCCCAGTGACCTCCGAGGAAGGTATCCCTGTATTACATATCCCCAGTGACCTCCGAGGAAGGTATCCCTGTATTACATATCCCCAGTCACCTCCGAGAAGGTTTCCCTGAATTACATATCCCCAGTCACCTCCGAGAAGGTACCCTGTAATACATATCCCCAGTCATCTCCGAAGGAAGGTATCCCTGTATTACATAGCCCCAGTCACCGCCGAGGAAGGTATCCCTGTATGACATATCCCCAGTCATCTCCGAGAGGTATCCCCTGTATTACATATCCCAGTCACCTCCGAGAAGATCCCTGTAATTAACATATCCCCAGTGACCTCCGAGGAAGGTATCCCTGTATTACATATCCCCAGTGACCTCCGAGGAAGGTATCCCTGTATTACATATCCCCAGTGACCTCCGAGGAAGGTATCCTTGTATTACATATCCCCAGTGACCTCCGAGGAAGGTATCCCTGTATTACATATCCCCATCACCTCCGAGAAGGTATCCCTGTATTACTCTCCCCAGTCACCACCGAGGAAGGTATCCCTGTATTACATATCCCCAGTCACCTCCGAGGAAGGTATCCCTGTATTACATATCCCCAGTCACCTCCGAGGAAAGTATCCCTGCATTACATATCCCCAGTGACCTCCGAGGAAGGTATCCCTGTATTACATATCCCCAGTGACCTCCGAGGAAGGTATTCCTGTATTACATACCCCCGTCACCTCCGAGGAAGTATCCCTGTATTTACATATCCCAGTCACCTCCGAGGAAGGTATCCCTGTATTACATATCCCCAGTCACCTCCGAGGAAGGTATCTCTGTATTACATATCCCCAGTCACCTCCGAGGAAGGTATCCCTGTATTACATATCCCCAGTCACCTCCGAGGAGTGTAATCCCCTGTAATACATATCCCCAGTCACCTCCTAGAAGGTATCCTTGTATTACATACCCCATCACCTCCGAGAAGGAATCCCTGTATTGCTTATCACCCAGTCACCTCCGAGGAAGTAATCCCTGTATTACATATCCCAAGTGTCCTCCGAGGAAGGTATCTCTGTATTACATTCCCCCAGTGACCTCCGAGGAAGATCCCTATATTACTATCCCCAGTGACCTCCGAGAAGGTATCCCTGTATTACATATCCCCATGAACTCCGGAAGGTACCCTGTATTACATATCCCCATGACCTCCAAGGAAGGTACCTGCATTCACATAAGCCCCCAGGGACCTCCGAGGAGGTATCCCTGTCGTAACATATCCCCAGTGACCTCCGGAAAGGTATCCCTGTATTACATATTTCCAGTGACGGAGACAAGGAGTGACCGAGGAAGGTATCCCTGTAATTACATTCCACATGGACCCTCCTAGGAAGGTATCCTGTATTACATATCCTCAGTGACCTCCGAGGAAGGTATCCCTGTATTACATATCTCCAGTGACCTCCGAGGAAGGTATCCCTGTATTACATACCCCCAGTGACCTCCTAGGAAGGTATCCCTGTATTACATAAACCCAGTGACCTCCGAGAAAAGTATCCCTGTATTACATAACCCCAGTGACTTCCGAGGAAAGTATCCCTGTATTACATAACCCCAGTGACCTCCTAGGAAGGTATCCCTGTATTACATATCCCTAGTGACCTCCGAGGAAGGTATCCCTGAATTACATATCCCAAGTGACGTTTGAGAAAGGTAGCCCAGTATTACGTATCCTCAGTGAACTCTGAGGAAGGTATCCCTGTATTACATATCCCCAGTGACCTCTGAGGAAGGTATCCCTGTATTACATATCCCCAGTGACCTCTGAGGAAGGTTTCCCTGTATTACATATCCCAAGTGAAATCCGAGGAAGGTATCCCTGTATTACATATCCCCAGTGACCTCTGAGGAAGGTATCCCTGTATTACATATCCCCAGTGACATCTGAGGAAGGTATCCCTGTATTAAATATCCCCAGTGACCTCTGAGGAAGGTATCCCTGTATACATATCCCATGACCTCTGAGGAAGGTATCCCTGTAATTACATATCCCCAGTGACCTCTGAGGAAAGTATCCTGTATTACATATCCCCAGTGACCTCTGAGGAAGGTATCCCTGTATTACATATCCCCAGTGACCTCCGAGGAAGGTATCCCTGTATTACATATCCCCAGTGACCTCTGAGGAAGGTATCCCTGTATTACTATCATATTCCCAGTGGACCTTTGAGAGGCATCCCTGTATTACATATCCCAGTGACCACCGAGGAAGTATCCCTGTATACATATCCCCAGTGACCTCCGAGGAAGGTATCCCTGTAATTACATATCCCCAGTCCACCTCCGAGGAAGGGTATCTCGTATTACATATCCCCAGTGACCTCCGAGGAAAGGTATCCCCGTAATTCATTATCCCCAGTGACCTCTGAGAAGTAGCCCTGTCTTACCTACCCCATTCACCCTCCGAGGAGGTATCCCTGTAATTAATAAGCCCTAGTGACCTCCGAGGAAGGATCCTGTATTAACATAACCCCGTGACCTCTGAGGAAGGATCCCCCTGATACAATTCCCCCAGTGATCTCCGCCTCAGTGCACACGACTGGAGAAGTCTTTGTTTTTAATAAAATACTGGAACACAATAATCCGAAGCTGGTGCAGATGTTATCTATCAATAATCAACGTGGCCGGATAGAATGGTGATCAGATGCGGACACTCAGAAATAATCACGTGGCCAGGATAGAAGGTGATCAGATGCGACACTCAAAATAATCCAACGAGGCAGGATAGCAGGTTGATCAGATGCGACACTCAGAAATAATCAAGCGTGGCATGATAGAAGGTGATCAGATGCGACACACAGAAATAATCACGTGTCAGGAGAGAAGGTGGATCAGATCGACACCACAGAAATAATCAACGTGTCAGATAGATGGTGATCAGATTGCCGACCACTCAGAATAATCAACGTGCAGATAGAAGGTGATCAGATGCACACTCAGAAATTAAGCAACGTGGCAGGATAGAAGGTGACAGATCGACATTCCAGAAATAATCAACGTGGCAGATAAAGTGATCAGATGCGACACTCAGAAATAATCAACTTGGCAGGATAGAAGGTGATCAGATTGCGACACTCAGAAAATAATCAACCGTGGCAGGATAGAAGGTGATTAAATCAGATGCGACACTCAGAAAAAATCATCGTGGCAAGATAGAGATCAGATGCGGCCCCCACTCAGAAATATTCAACGTGGGCAGATAGAAGGTGATCAGATGCGACACTCAGAAAAGAATCAACGGTGGCAGATAGAAGGTGATCAGATGCGACCACTCAAAATAATGAACGGTGGCAGGATAGAAGGTGATCAATGCACACTCAAAAATAATCCAATCGTGGCAGGATAGAAGGTATCCAGATGCGACACTCCAGAAATAATCAACGTGGCAGGATAGAAGGTGATCAATGCGACACTCAGAAATAATCAACGAGGCAGATAGATATAAGTTGATCAGATGCGACACTCAGAAATAATGAACGTGGCAGGATAGAAGGTGATCAGATGCGACACTCAGAAATAAGCCAACGAGGCAGGAATAGAAGGTGATCAATTGCCGACACTCAGAAATAATCAACGTGGCAGGATAGAAGGTGATCAGATGCGACACTCAGAAATAATCAACGTGGCAGGATAGAAGGTGATCAGATGCGACACTCAGAAATATCAACGAGGCAGATAGAAGGTGATCAATGCGACACTCAGAAAAATCAACGTGCAGGATAGAAGGTGATCAGATGTTGACCTCAGAAATAATCAACGTGCATGGATAGAAGTGATCAGATTGTGACACTCAGAACAATAATCAACTGGCAGATAGAATAAGATCTTCTCGTATCTTTGTTACTAAGTATAAGAGAGAGATCACTACATCTGTGTGTGGTCATTGCATCCCCGGCTCTTGTGTTAAGGTCACAAATGTGCTTGTGTGTGAGTTCCAAACAACTAGTGATTTTCTGTCTTTCCAGGAATTAAAAAAAATGCTGAAAAAAATGCTTGTGAGCTTAAAGTACAATATAAACAATCATAAAAATACTTTCAGAAAACATCATTGGGCTTGGAGAAGAACGAAAGAACATAGTGTTTAGTGTAATTTGCTGCAAATTAAAGCAGTAATTGTACAGCTGGTACTGAGGAACCTTCCCATGGCACCTTAAACAAGGATTGTTGGTGATGAAAGATTGAATGTAAAACAAATGGAGAAGGTCATTTGATCAATGTTACAGCGAAAAACTCCAACACTGACATCAAAAAAACGAAGTATTGAAAAACTGCGAGAAAATGTAGGTCAGTACACAACACAAACACATCACACACACGAGCAAAACACATACACACAAGCACAAACACAAAACACACATACACGAGTCACACACACCACACAACACACACACACACACACACACATCACACACACACACACACACACACACAACACACACACACACCCCCACACACACACACACACACACACACACACACACACACACCACAAAGCATACACAAACACGAGCACACACACAGACATACACAGACACACACACAAGAGCACACACATACACATACACGAGCACACACATACACACACACACAAGCATACACACACACACGAGCACACACACACATGCAACTACATTTATTGTATATTAATTTACAATTGTTATATGTTGCTTTAATTTTTTGTGTGTATTTACCGTTGTTGCATGTTTACATGCTTGTTGCATGTTGACATGCTTGTTGCATGTTCACATGCTTGTTGTATTGTTGAGGTAAGTTGAATGTTGCATATTGTTATTAACACCAAGCACAACAAACTTTCCCACTGTTGCTTCCATAACAGTGTCTCCAATATTGACATTCATGTCACACCAAGTAATTATCTTGTATGACTAAGGTTCCCAACACATTCACTCAACATCTCTCAGGATCTATTTTTCTCATTTACACTTACCTCCATTATACAGTTCTAATATATTTAACGTTATCTGCAGTGCACAACGAATATTAATAAGTCTGTGAAAATAATGTCGTCCTTCATAGTCTTGTTCTGCTGACAAAAGATTTTGTCATCTGTTCCCACAACCTGGCTATTTTGTTTCATTGTTACTATCTTCTATACTTCTGTTTTATGCAGTCATATCTTGTTTTACTATACATAAGTCATCTCCTTCCAAACAAAGCATTTATCTTGTTTTAGTTATTCTTCTCTGTTTACCAGAGAAAAAATGTAATGAAAGGCGCGATATATTTATGCAGACAAAATTTCTGTATAATGTTTCAGTAGTTACGACAGTTTTAATGCTTTCCTAAATAAAGCTGAGGCCACTATCAATTTAGTAGCGACGGTTGTTTCAGAGGTCTTCCAACAGCAGTGACGTCACTGTGGATTCAGTGGGTATAGAAGTTTCAAACGTATTCTTCCAGTATTAAGGATTACTTTCCAGCTGGGTTGGAGTCACTATCATTACTTTATCATCAATAGTATGCATAATAGTGTTCCATATCAAAATATACCCGTTTATGGTAATCAAAAGACCTTCAAAGTAAGATGTAAAATTGTGCATGAAACTAAGACGAAACTCTTGTGAATACTCGTTAGAAATGTAGTGAATTACCCTAAATAATAAATAAATTATTTAATAAAACTTTCTTTTTCTCTTAATTCTTTTACAGCTTTGTTTCTTTCACCATTTCTCTGCTAACATAAACAACAATGACCATCACAAACATTAAACAAAAACTCTTTGGGAAAATAATAATCTCTCAATTCGGGAGACTGATCTTAGGACAAAAAGAATTTTGGCAGAAAATTCTGGAAGCCTGGATAACACGTCTTATTGTTAAAGTCTCTGATAAACTTCTATTATGGGAGTTATTGTAAGCAGAAATCGAAGTTAAGACAACGGTGTCTAATGGATTTAAAGTAAAAAGCTTTAAATAACATGAGTTCAAAAGTTACTTTACAGCTCTATACAACACCAGTAAGATCTCAAGGATGATAAATTAGACACATGTGCAACACTTCGGTATCCTTACTGTGAAAACATTTCGTCACACAGCAGCTTCATCAGTCCCCAATACAAAGAAGAATGGTGAAGATCCGAAGGAGTTTAAGGTAATCAGTCCTTCAGTCTCGAGTCGATGTAATCAGTCCGTCAATATTGAAAAGAATACAGAATATGCGCGAAGAAGGTTCTTATATAGTTTCTATATGTCTGAAGTATACAAGTCCCTTCTTCGCGCATGTTCTATATTATTTTCAAGACTTATGGACTGATTACATTGACTCCAGGCTGAGGGACTGATTACCTCAAACTCCTTCTGATCTTCACTATTCGTCTTCTTTGTATTGGACTAATGAAACCACTGTGTGGCGGAACATTTCCACAGTAAAGATACCCACGTGTTGCACATGTGTTTAATTTATCAACTTGTTGGTTCTCTGAACCATTTACTAACACTTACTTAGATTAACCAGCTGAGTTCTGATCGCCATACTAGAGAATAGATATAAATGCAGTGGAGAACAAATTCATAATATGACGCATTTTGCATACGAGGACAGACTGAGAGCCTTGAGGCTTCATTGTCTCCAGAGACGTAAAATAAGAGCAGATAACATTTAGGCATTTACGTGGAAACATAAAAAAAGGCAATATAAATAAAATTTCGAGGAACCTGAATCTAGAAATAATTCGAAAATAACGAATATAAATTTAAAATATAATTTAGAAGTATGTTAGGAAATACAGTTTTCAGAGTTGTCGATGAGCGTAACAATCTACCAAGTTGGGTCATAGAAGCTAAAAACCTTCGAGAAATTTAAAAATATGTTAGATCAGTAAAGGAATGTGAAAGGTTTGTTAATTTGGAGAAATATGAAGGTTGGAATGATTGGTTTTGAGATGGCCCGTCCTGGTATTGGCCAGTAGGCCTGCTGTAGTGCTCCTTCATTCTTATGCTCTTATCAGGGTACGAACTCTAAAGCATTAAGTTGTAGAAGAAATATTGGAAAAAAATGAATGCATGAAATATTTATTTACAAACATTGTCTTAGAATGATCATCATGAGTTCAGGTAGAAGTTTGTAAGTACAACAACTGCTGTCAACTTTAAACTTTAAATATAGACAATACTAAATGCTAGTTAATTACTTATAAGAGGAAACACTAGGAATTAATAATATATATTAAAAATATTTTTTTGAAATAAACTTAATAAAACTCAAGTATAATAATCAAATGCATTTTTATTTATTTCATTATGAGCAACATTTATGTTTTTCAAGTTATTATGTCTACCTACATGACTGTATTCTGAATTTTACATAACTGTAAGTTATTTACAAAACTAAAATGAAACGTGAAGATTTTATATTTTTTTGTTTATAAACAGACAAGAATAACTAAAACATTTTCATTGTGATGTTTCGTAACAAGTCTAACTTTCATGTCTTCCTTACTCATAATAACTTTCAAAAACACCCGGACTCAGTATTATTAGAATTATAAACTATTTTTTAAGTAAACTAGACAGTATAGCAGACAATGTATATGACACAACTGTGATGACACAGTGATGGCAACACATATTTTTTGTAATAACAGACAGACAGACAGAGATTAAAAAGGGAAGGGAATGTATGAACATAGCTTAGCAAAAATTTAACAAAAAAGAAGCTAATTTTACAAAAAACATTGTTGTTGTTTGTATGAGTGTTTGCAAATGTACAGTAACAGCAATATTAATAAAACAACAGTAAGAAGACATTAACAAAGAGGGAATTTGCCATACTTAAGTTTTT
>NW_026469919.1:0-12125 GCF_026875155.1 Cherax quadricarinatus | reverse complement strand
GCGCCTGTGCCAAAAGGGAGCGTGCTCCCTGTAGCGTCAAGGAGCAGTGCTTTTCTGTAGCGACAAGGAGCAGTGCTGCCTGTAGCGACAAAGGCAGTGCTCCCTGTAGCGACAAGGGCAGTGCTGTCTGTAGCCACAAGGAAGCAATGCTGCCTGTAGTCACAAGGAGCAGCGTTTGCCTGTAGCGACAAGGGGAGCAGTGCTGCCTGTAGCCACAAGAAGCAGTGTTTGCCTGTAGCGACAAGGAGCAGTGCTGCTGTAGTGAAAAGGAGCAGTGCTGCCTGTAGTGACAAGGAGCAGTGCTGCGTGTAGCCACAAGGATCAATGCTGCCTGTAGCGACAAGGAGCAGTGCTGCCTGTGCGACAAGGAGCAGTGCTGCCTGTAGCCAAAAGGGAGCAGTGCTGCCTGTACCCAAACAAGGAGCAATGCTGCCTGTAGCCACAAGGAGCAATGCTGCCTGTAGCCACAAGGAGCAATGCTGCCTGTAGTCACAAGGAGCAGTACTGCCTGTAGCGACAAGGAGCAGTGCTGCCTGTAGCCACAAGGAGCAGTGATGCCTGTAGTGACAAGGGAGCAGTGCTGCCTGTAGTCACAAGGGCAGTGCTCCCTGTAGCCACAAGGAGCAATTTTTGCCTGTAGCCACAAGAAGCAGTGTTTTGCCTGTAACACAAGGAGCAGTGCTGCCTGTAGCCACAAGAACCCAGTGCTGCCTGTAGCGACAAGGAGCATTGCTGCCTGTAGCCACAAGGAGCAATGCTGCCTGTAGCCACAAGAAGCAGTGTGCCTGTAGCGACAAGGAGCAGTGCTGCCTGTAGCGAAAAGGGAAAGCAGTGCTGGCTGAAGCGTCAAGGAGCATGCTGCCTGTACCCACAAGGAGCAGTGCTGCCTGTAGCGACAAAGAGCAGTGCTGCCTGTAGCCACAAGGAGCAGTGCTGCCTGTAGGGACAAGGAGCAATGCTGCCTGTAGTCACAAGGACCCAGTGCTCCCTGTACCCGACAAGGAGCAGTGCTGCCTGTAGCCACAAAGAGCAGTGCTGCATGTAGCCACAAGGAGCAGTGTTGCCTGTAGGGACAAGCAGTGCTGCCTGTAGCGACAAGGAGCAGTGCTGCCTGTAGCGACAAGGAGCAATGCTGCCTGTAGCCACAACGAGCAGTGCTGCCTGTAGCCACAAGGAGCAGTGCTGCCTGTAGCGACAAGGAGCAGTGCTGCCTGTAGCCACAAGGAGCAGTGCTGCCTGTAGCGACAAGGAGCAGTGCTGCCTGTAGCGACAAGGAGCAGTGCTGCCTGTAGCGACAAGGACCCAGTGCTCCCTGTAGCGACAAGGAGCAATGCTGCCTGTAGCCACAAGGAGCAGTGCTGCTTGTAGCGACAAGGAGCAGTGCTGCCTGTAGCCACAAAGAGCAGTGCTGTCTGTAGCCCAAGGACCCAATGCTGCCTGTAGTCACAAGGAGCAGTGCTGCCTGGAGTCACAAGGAGCAGTACTGCCTGTAGAGACAAGGAGCAGTGCTGCCTGTAGCCACAAGGAGCAGTGATGCCTGTAGCGACAAGGAGCAGTGCTGTCTGTAGCCACAAGGAGCAATGCTGCCTGTAGTCAAAAGGGGAGCAGTGCTGCCTGGAGTCACAAGGGCAGTACTGCTGTGAGACAAGGAAGCAGTGCTGCCTGTAGCGACAAGGAGCAGTGATCCCTTGTAGCGACAAGGGGGCAGTGCTGCCTGTAGGGCAAGGAGCAGTGCTGTCTGTAGCCACAAGGAGCAATGCTGCCTGTAGTCACAAGGAGCAGTGCTGCCTGTAGCGACAAGGAGCAGTGCTGCCTGTAGCGACAAGGAGCAGTGCTGCCTGTAGCGACAAGGAGCAGTGCTGCCTGTAGCGACAAGGAGCAGTGCTACCTGTAGCCACAAGGAGCAATGCTGCCTGGAGTCACAAGGAGCAGTACTGCCTGTAGCGACAAAGAGCAGTGCTGCCTGTAGCCACAAGGAGCAATGCTGCCTGTAGCCACAAGGAGCAATGCTGCCTGTAGTCACAAGGAGCAGTACTGCCTGTAGCGACAAGGAGCAGTGCTGCCTGTAGCCACAAGGAGCAGTGATGCCTGTAGTGACAAGGAGCAGTGCTGCCTGTAGTCACAAGGAGCAGTGCTGCCTGTAGCCACAAGGAGCAATGTTGCCTGTAGCCACAAGAAGCAGTGCTGCCTGTAGCCACAAGGAGCAGTGCTGCCTGTAGCCACAAGAAGCAGTGCTGCCTGTAGCGACAAGGAGCAGTGCTGCCTGTAGCCACAAGGAGCAATGCTGCCTGTAGCCACAAGAAGCAGTGCTGCCTGTAGCGACAAGGAGCAGTGCTGCCTGTAGCGACAAGGAGCAGTGCTGGCTGAAGCGTCAAGGAGCAGTGCTGCCTGTAGCCACAAGGAGCAGTGCTGCCTGTAGCGACAAAGAGCAGTGCTGCCTGTAGCCACAAGGAGCAGTGCTGCCTGTAGGGACAAGGAGCAATGCTGCCTGTAGTCACAAGGAGCAGTGCTGCCTGTAGCGACAAGGAGCAGTGCTGCCTGTAGCCACAAAGAGCAGTGCTGCATGTAGCCACAAGGAGCAGTGTTGCCTGTAGGGACAAGCAGTGCTGCCTGTAGCGACAAGGAGCAGTGCTGCCTGTAGCGACAAGGAGCAATGCTGCCTGTAGCCACAACGAGCAGTGCTGCCTGTAGCCACAAGGAGCAGTGCTGCCTGTAGCGACAAGGAGCAGTGCTGCCTGTAGCCACAAGGAGCAGTGCTGCCTGTAGCGACAAGGAGCAGTGCTGCCTGTAGCGACAAGGAGCAGTGCTGCCTGTAGCGACAAGGAGCAGTGCTGCCTGTAGCGACAAGGAGCAATGCTGCCTGTAGCCACAAGGAGCAGTGCTGCTTGTAGCGACAAGGAGCAGTGCTGCCTGTAGCCACAAAGAGCAGTGCTGTCTGTAGCCACAAGGAGCAATGCTGCCTGTAGTCACAAGGAGCAGTGCTGCCTGGAGTCACAAGGAGCAGTACTGCCTGTAGAGACAAGGAGCAGTGCTGCCTGTAGCCACAAGGAGCAGTGATGCCTGTAGCGACAAGGAGCAGTGCTGTCTGTAGCCACAAGGAGCAATGCTGCCTGTAGTCACAAGGAGCAGTGCTGCCTGGAGTCACAAGGAGCAGTACTGCCTGTAGAGACAAGGAGCAGTGCTGCCTGTAGCGACAAGGAGCAGTGATGCCTGTAGCGACAAGGAGCAGTGCTGCCTGTAAGGGCAAGGAGCAGTGCTGTCTGTAGCCACAAGGAGCAATGCTGCCTGTAGTCACAAGGAGCAGTGCTGCCTGTAGCGACAAGGAGCAGTGCTGCCTGTAGCGACAAGGAGCAGTGCTGCCTGTAGCGACAAGGAGCAGTGCTGCCTGTAGCGACAAGGAGCAGTGCTACCTGTAGCCACAAGGAGCAATGCTGCCTGGAGTCACAAGGAGCAGTACTGCCTGTAGCGACAAAGAGCAGTGCTGCCTGTAGCCACAAGGAGCAGTGATGCCTGTAGCGACAAGGAGCAGTGCTGCCTGTAGTCACAAGGAGCAGTGCTGCCTGTAGCGACAAGGAGCAGTGCTGCCTGTAGCCACAAGGAGCAATGTTGCCTGTAGTCACAAGGAGCAGTGCTGCCTGTAGCGACAAGGAGCAGTGCTACCTGTAGCCACAAGGAGCAATGCTGCCTGTGCCACAAGAAGCAGTGCTGCCTGAAGCGACAAGGAGCAGTGTGCCTGTAGCGACAAGGAGCAGTGCTGCCTGTGGCGTCAAGGAGCAGTGCTGCCTGTAGCGACAAGGAGCAGTGCTGCATGTAGCGACAAGGAGCAGTGCTGCCTGTAGCCACAAGGAGCAATGCTGCCTGTAGCGACAAAGAGCAGTGCTGCCTGTAGCCACAAGGAGCAATGCTGCCTGTAGCCACAAGAAGCAGTGCTGCCTGTAGCGACAAGAAGCAGTGCTGCCTGTAGCGACAAGAAGCAGTGCTGCCTGTAGCGACAAGGAGCAATGCTGCCTGTAGCCACAAAGAGCAGTGCTGCCTGTAGCCACAAGGAGCAATGCTGCCTGTAGTCACAAGGAGAAGTGCTGCCTGTAGCGACAAGGAGCAGTGCTGCCTGTAGCGACAAGGAGCAGTGCTACCTTTAGCCACAAGGAGCAATGCTGCCAGGAGTCACAAGGAGCAGTACTGCCTGTAGCGACAAGGAGCAGTGCTGCCTGTAGCCAGAAGGAGCAGTGATGCCTGTAGCGACAAGGAGCAGTGCTGCCTGTGGTCACAAGGAGCAGTGCTGCCTCTAGCGACAAGGAGCAGTGCTTCCTTTAGCCACAAGGAGCAGTGCTGCCTGTAGCCACAAGGAGCAATGTTGC
Source organism: Cherax quadricarinatus (assembly GCF_026875155.1). Lineage (NCBI taxonomy): Eukaryota > Metazoa > Arthropoda > Malacostraca > Decapoda > Parastacidae > Cherax > Cherax quadricarinatus. Next base: position 7,767 of record NW_026469919.1, on the reverse strand, counting down.
CTGTAGTCACAAGGAGCAGTGCTGCCTGTAGTCACAAGGAGCAGTGCTGCCTGTAGCGACAAGGAGCAGTGCTGCCTGTAGCCACAAGGAGCAGTGCTGCCTGTAGCCACAAGGAGCAGTGCTGCCTGTAGCCACAAGGAGCAATGCTGCCTGTAGCCACAAGAAGCAGTGCTGCCTGAAGCGACAAGGAGTAGTGCTGCCTGTAGCGACAAGGAGCAGTGCTGCCTGTAGCGTCAAGGAGCAGTGCTGCCTGTAGCGTCAAGGAGCAGTGCTGCCTGTAGCGACAAGGAGCAGTGCTGCTTGTAGCGACAAGGAGCAGTGCTGCCTGTAGCCACAAGGAGCAATGCTGCCTGTAGCGACAAGGAGCAGTGCTGCCTGTAGCCACAAGGAGCAATGCTGCCTGTAGCCAGAAGAAGCAGTGCTGCCTGTAGCGACAAGAAGCAGTGCTGCCTGTAGCGACAAGGAGCAGTGCTGCCTGTAGCGACAAGGAGCAATGCTGCCTGTAGCCACAAAGAGCAGTGCTGCCTGTAGCCACAAGGAGCAGTGCTGCCTGTAGCCACAAGGAGCAATGCTCCCTGTAGCGACAAGGAGCAGTGTTGCCTGTAACGACAAGGAGCAGTGCTGCCTGCAGCGACAAGCAGTGCTGCCTGTAGCCACAAGGAGCAATGCTGCCTGTAGCTACAAGGAGCAGTGCTGCCTGTAGCGACAAGGAAGCAGTGCTGCCTGTGTCACAAGGAGCGGGTGCTGCCTGTAGCCACAAGGAGCAGTGCTGCCTGTAGTCACAAGGAGCAGTGCTGCCTGTAGCCACAAGGAGCAGTGCTGCCTGTAGCCACAAGGAGCAGTGCTACCTGTAGCCACAAGGAGCAGTGCTGCCTGTAGCGACAAGGAGCAGTGCTGCCTGTAGCCACAAGGAGCATTGTTGCCTGTAGCGACAAGTGGCAATGCTGCCTGTAGCCACAAGGAGCAATGTTGCCTGTAGCCACAAGCAGCAGTGCTGCCTGTAGCCACAAAGAGCAATGCTGCCTGTAGTCACAAGGAGCAGTGCTGCCTGTAGCCACAAGGAGCAATGCTGTCTGTAGTCACAAGGAGCAGTGCTGCCTGTAGCCACAAGGAGCAATGCTGCCTGTAGCCACAAGGAGCAGTGCTGCCTGTAGCGACAAGTAGCAGTGCTGCCTCTAGCGACAAGGAGTAATGCTGCCTGTAGCCACAAGCAGTGCTGCCTGTAGCGACAAGGAGCAGTGCTGCCTGTAGCGACAAGGAGCAGTGCTGCCTGTAGCGACAAGGAGCAGTGCTGCCTGTAGCCATAAGGAGCAATGCTGCCTGTAGTCACAAGGAGCAATGCTGCCTGTAGTCACAAGAAGCAGCGCTGCCTGTAGCGACAAGAAGCACTGCTGCCTGTAGCCACAAGGAGCAGTGCTGCCTGTATCCACAAGGAGCAGTGCTGCCTGTGGCGACAAGGAACAGTGCTGCCTGTAGCCACAAGGAGCAGTGCTGCCTGTAGTCACAAGGAGCAGTGCTGCCTGTAGTCACAAGGAGCAGTGCTGCCTGTAGCAACAAGTAGCAGTGCTGCCTGTAGCGTCAAGGAGCAGTGCTGCCTGTAGCATCAAGGAGCAGTGCTGCCTGTAGCGTCAAGGAGCAGTGCTGTCTGTAGCGACAAGGATCAGTGCTGCCTGTAGTCACAAGGAGCAGTGCTACCTGTAACGACAAGTAGCAGTGCTGCCTGTAGCGTCAAGGAGCAGTGCTGCCTGTAGCGACAAGGAGAGTGCTGCCTGTAGCGACAAGGAGCAGTGCTGCCTGTAGCGACAAGGAGCGCACGAGGTATTTAATGACGGGTACGCACACTAGGATGCACGTAACTGTACACTATATACACAGTCAGAGACTCAACAGTTCACTTGAACAGTTGCTGCCAGGATTGCACAGCAAGAATTTCCTGCTCTCTTCCTGGATTTCTCGGTGGTCATAACACGGGAATGAAGTCCCACAGCAGGTCTCCCACATACCCGCAACATAACTCATATACCCTCACATAATCATAATCATGGTGGGGGAGCAATCACTAAATCCGTAGGATTATACAGCGCATGTGGGGGGGGGGAGGAGGAGGATGGAAGGTATTCAGACTCAATTCAGGGAACCGGAGCACAGATCCAATTCCCTAGATCAAGAGCCTCTCATCATCGTCACGGAACTTCCCTTGAGGGGGTTATACTGTGGCAGCCCAGCCTGAGACCAGGCTTCCCTGTTGACTGAATGATCATTTAGGCTTATGTACTAGCGGCCTGCAGGCCCACACTACCATCACAACCCGGCTGATTCAGTACTTGTAGTATCATCGTTCTGCTATTATTCCTAACATCTGATGTTGACATAGCATTCTCATAATTTTTTCCAAGGGCCTTTCCCTTGCTCTTCAATGGATTCATTCTTAACTTTCTCCCCGTATCTTTAACCCCGAAAGAACAATCCAAGTGTTCTGAGACATTCCCAATGCTTTAAGATGTTATACTTATTCTATGTCAGCACTATACTAACTCTGAACATTTTCCAGCTCTGTAGATGAATGGTTCAGAGAACCGACATGTTGATAAATTAGATTGATGGACTGACCACATCGACTCAAGGTTGAGGGACTGATTACCTCATTCTCCTCCTGTTCTTCAAGATTCTCCTTTGTATGGACTGATGAAGCCACTGTGTGGCGAAACGTTTCCTCAATAAAGATACCCAAGAGTTGCACATGTGTCTAATTTATCAACATTTTCCAGCTCTGTTGTCTCTTCTGGCTTGAGTGACTCTGTGAGCACAGAACAACATTAAACTCGTCAGATCACAAGTGATTTGAGAAATTCCATCACTGGCTTTGTTTCTCTTGTTTTGAAAGTTCTCATAATCCACCCTGTCATTTTCATGACTTTAGCTGCATTTGTCTTACTGTGTTCTACACATGCCAGATCATCTCAAGTAATTATTCTTTAGTTTTTTACCTATTTCTTACCTTCTATGATACGGTTTGCTTACTTTTTGTACTCTGTGCTCATTCTAAGTCCTTCATTCTTCCTATACATGTGCAGTTGAAATATGTCATCAATGAACATGGATAATTTAACTGTCTATCGGAAGATTGTTACTGTCTGGGACCACGTCCCTGCAATTGTTTGAACAAAATGCTAACACTAAATACTACCGTTGTCTACCGTGATGACTTTCATACTTATTTTGTATCGACTGCCAGAGAAAGAGACAGCTGTGGTCCAGGACCGTGCTATAATGTGCTGTATGGACTGTGAGAGACACAGTTGTGGTCCAGGGCCGTGCTATGATGTGCTGTATGGACTGTGAGAGACACAGCTGTGGTCCAGGACCGTGCTATAATGTGCTGTATGGACTGTGAGAGACACAGCTGTGGTTCAGGGCCGTGCTATGATGTGCTGTATGAACTGTGAGAGACACAGCTGTGGTACAGCATGAGTTAGCCAGTGCTACAGAGTTTGATCCTCCCAGAGATGACACCCATTCTGCATGTCAATCTCACCCTAGCAGAGTTGGGGTTAAATGTAAATAACCTGTATAGATGAATAATTACAGTATCAACTTATCAGTATTCAAGAATTTTTTTGTGTGTTCACGTTCTCTCCGAAATCTGAGAGTTAACAGTCTAGATTTGGGTGCACCGAATCTGCCTTTCTGTTAAACACTTCTTTCTTTGTATATATTCCTTCTTTAGAATCCTTTGATACATGAATACAGGTCGATCGATCAAATTTTTTTTATAACTTCTATTGTGTAATCTCAATGTTGAGTTTCATTCGATGAGTTGTGCTATATTATACCTTGTATTGCATTACAGTTTTAATTATGTAAGCTTCCATTCCAATATTCTACTTATGTATGTTATAATGTTCAATTGTTGTGTACTTTGACATTGTATAGAATCAGCCCAAGCCGTACACCTGCCGTCTCTAGTTTGTATTAGTTGTATGTCAGGACGACATACGTTAGTGTCGCCGAGCTCTCAGTAGTAGTACCAGCTCCTAGTAACAAGTTACCAGTAACCAGTGTACCAGTAGATGACTCACTACCAACCGTCTCTGCGTGAATCACTGACTGTATTCATATTGCTGCTGACCATAGCAGGATTTCAAACACCCCCTCACCCATAGGCACTGTGAGTCAGTCAAGATAGGGAGCAGAGAGAGGCAGGTCGGCTGTTGGTGCCTTCCCACACTTTCCGTTATATATTATACGTACTACCAGCCTACGTGAGTATTCTTACCCCATCCACGCATCGAAAAACCACATGACACTATGATGTGCTGTATGAACTGTGAGAGACACAGCTGTGGTCCAGGGCCATGCTATGATGTGCTGTATGGACTGTGAGAGACACAGCTGTGGTCCAGGACCGTGCTATGATGTGCTGTATGGACTGTGAGAGAGACAGCTGTGGTCCAGGACTGTGCTATAATGTGCTGTATGGACTGTGAGAGACACAGCTGTGGTCCAGGACCGTACTATGATGTGCTGTATGGACTGTGAGAGACACAGCTGTGGTCCAAGACCGTGCTTTGATGTGCTGTATGGACTGTGAGAGACACAACTGTGGTCCAGGACCATGCTATGATGTGCTGTATGGACTGTGAGAGACACAGCTGTGGTCTAGGACCGTGCTATGATGTGCTGTATGGACTGTGAGAGACACCGCTGTGGTCCAGGACCGTGCTATGATGTGCTGTATGGACTGTGAGAGACACAGCTGTGGTCCAAGACTGTGCTATGATGTGCTGTATGGACTGCGAGACACAGCTGTGGTCCAGGACCATGCTCTAATGTGCTGTATGGACTGTGAGAGACACAGCTGTGGTCCAGGACCGTGCTATAATGTGCTGTATGGACTGTGAGAGACACAGCTGTGGTCCAGGGCCGTGCTATGATGTGCTGTATGAACTGTGAGAGACACAGCTGTGGTACAGCATGAGTTAGCCAGTGCTACAGAGTTTGATCCTCCCAGAGATGACACCCATTCTGCATGTCAATCTCACCCTAGCAGAGTTGGGGTTAAATGTAAATAACCTGTATAGATGAATAATTACAGTATCAACTTATCAGTATTTTAAGAATTTTTTTTTTGTGTTCACGTTCTCTCCGAATTCTGAGAGTTAACAGTCTAGATTTGGGTGCACCGAATCTGCCTTTCTGTTAAACGCTTCTTTCTTTGTATATATTCCTTCCTCAGAATCCGTAGATCACATGAATACAGATCGATCGATCAAATTTTTTTTATAACTTCTATTGTGTAATCTCAATGTTGAGTTTCATTCGATGAGTTGTGCTATATTATACCTTGTATTGCATTACAGTTTTAATTATGTAAGCTTCCATTCCAATATTCTACTTATGTATGTTATAATGTTCAATTGTTGTGTACTTTGACATTGTATAGAATCAGCCCAAGCCGTACACCTGCCGTCTCTAGTTTGTATTAGTTTATGTCAGGACGACATACGTTAGTGTCGCCGAGCTCTCAGTAGTAGTACCAGCTCCTAGTAACAAGTTACCAGTAACCAGTGTACCAGTAGATGACTCACTACAAAAACCCTCTCTGCGTGAATCACTGACTGTATTCATATTGCTCCTGACCATAGCAGGATTTCAAACACCCCCTCACCCATAGGCACTGTGAGTCAGTCAAGATAGGGAGCAGAGAGAGGCAGGTCGGCTGTTGGTGCCTTCCCACACTTTCCGTTATATATTATACATACTACCAGCCTACGTGAGTATTCTTACCCCATCCACGCTTTGAAAACCACATGACACTATGATGTGCTGTATGAACTGTGAGAGACACAGCTGTGGTCCAGGGCCATGCTATGATGTGCTGTATGGACTGTGAGAGACACAGCTGTGGTCCAGGACCGTGCTATGATGTGCTGTATGGACTGTGAGAGAGACAGCTGTGGTCCAGGACTGTGCTATAATGTGCTGTATGGACTGTGAGAGACACAGCTGTGGTCCAGGACCGTACTTGATGTGCTGTATGGACTGTGTGAGAGACACAGCTGTGGTCAAGACCCGTGCTTTGATGTGCTGTATGGACTGTGGGAGAGACACAACTGTTTGGTCCCAGGGTCATGCTATGATGTGCTGTATGGACTGTGAGAGACCACAGCTGGGGGTCTAGGGGCCGTGCTATGATGTGCTGTATGGACTGTGAGAGACACCGCTGTGGTCCAGGACCGTGCTATGATGTGCTGTATGGACTGTGAGAGACACAGCTGTGGTCCAAGACTGTGCTATGATGTGCTGTATGGACTGCGAGACACAGCTGTGGTCCAGGACCATGCTCTAATGTGCTGTATGGACTGTGAGAGACACAGCTGTGGTCCAGGACCGTGCTATGTGCTGTATGGACTGTGAGAGAGACAGCTGTGGTCCAGGACCGTGCTATAATGTGCTGTATGGACTGTGAGAGAGACAGCTGTGGTCCAGGACCGTGCTATAATATGCTGTATGGACTGTGAGAGACAGCTGTGGTCCAGGACCGTGCTCTAATGTGCTGTATGGACTGTGAGAGACACAGCTGTGGTCCAGGACCGTGCTATAATGTGCTGTATGGACTGTGAGAGACACAGCTGTGGTCCAGGACCGTGCTATAATATGCTGTATGGACTGTGAGAGACAGCTGTGGTCCAGGACCGTGCTATAATATGCTGTATGGACTGTGAGAGACAGCTGTGGTCCAGGACCGTGCTATAATGTGCTATATGGACTGTGAGAGACAGCTGTGGTCCAGGACCGTGGTATAATGTGCTGTATGGACTGTGAGAGACACAGCTGTGGTCCAGGACCGTGCTATGATGTGCTGTATGGACTGTGAGAGACACAGCTGTGGTACAGGACCGTACTATGATGTGCTGTATGGACTGTGAGAGACACAGCTGTGGTCCAAGACCGTGCTATGAAGTGCTGTATAGACTGTGAGAGACACAACTATGGTCCAGGACCGTGCTATGATGTGCTGTATGGACTGTGAGAGACACAGCTGTGGTCCAGGACCGTGCTATGATGTGCTGTGTGGACTGTGAGAGACACAGCTGTGGTCCAGGACCGTGCTATGATGTGCTATATGGACTGTGAGAGAGACAGCTGTGGTCCAGGACCGGCTGACTTCTTATGATGTGCTGCATGGACTGTGAGAGACACAGCTGTGGTCCAGGACCGTGCTATGATGTGCTGCATGGACTGTGAGAGACACAGCTGTGGTCCAGGACCGTGCTATGATGTGCTGTATGGACTGCGAGACACAGCTGTGGTCCAGGACCGTGCTATGATGGGCTGTATGGACTGTGAGAGACACAGCTGTGGTCCAGGACCGTGCTATGATGTGCTATATGGACTGTGAGAGACAGCTGTGGTCCAGGACCGTTTCTTTTGATGTGCTGCATGGACTGTGAGAGACACAGCTGTGGTCCAGGACCGTGCTATGATGTGCTGTATGGACTGCGAGACACAGCTGTGGTCCAGGACCGTGCTATGATGGGCTGTATGGACTGTGAGAGAGACAGCTGTGGTCCAGGACCGTGCTATGATGTGCTGTATGGACTGTGAGAGACACAGCTGTGGTCCAGGACCGTGCTATGATGTGCTGTATGGACTGTGAGAGACACAGCTGTGGTCCAGGGGCCGTGCTATGATGTGCTTTGGGGCTGTGGAGCACACTGTGGGCCAAGACCTGCTTGATGTCTGTATGGACTGTGAAACACAGTG
>NW_026469918.1:0-12108 GCF_026875155.1 Cherax quadricarinatus | reverse complement strand
GAAAGAACCGCATCAGGTCTAAAAACTCAAAGTTTTGAGACTGATCGCGGGTTCTATCCCCGTCCGTGGTATGGTTTGTTTGCAATCGTGTCATTACGATTTCGTGAATCATTGCTGCAATTATTTTTGTGTTCCCTGATCCTAATGTCCAGAGATCTGGCCATTTTCCACACCAGACCATTTCTTCCATTTTCCACCACCAGACCATCTCTTCCATTTTCCACACCAGACCATTTCTTCACGAAAGAATATACAACAGAAAGTGACAAAGGCCGAAAAGAATATAAAACAAAGTGACAAAGGCCGAAAATAATATAAAACGGAAAGTGACAGAGGCCGAAAAGAATATAAAGCAAAGAATAGATAGAACGTGACAGAAAAAACTATTGGTGCGGGAATTAACCAATGGAATTGTCATGTAGCGATGAAAGCGGCGGCCTTCCCCTTCCCCCTATCCCTCCCCCTTCCTTTCCCATCCTCGACAAAAATGACAATTACATTTTTCAGACTTGGCCAGGCGCCTATGGGCAAAAAGAGGGGCAGTCGACAATCAAAATGATAAGAGGGGCGGCCTATATGGGGTGAATGTGAAGCTACGTTTGTGTTTTGTCTACCGTGTTCTTTGTATAGTGGGAGTGCTCTTAAAACTAATACCAGGCAGGTACTAAGGAACTTGGTATAATGAGAGTGCTCTCAGAACCAGTACCATGCAGGTACTAAGGAACTTGGTATAATGAGAGTGCCTCTCAGAACCACGTACCTTGCCAGGTACTAAGGAACTTGGTATAATGATGCTCTCAGAACCAGTACCAGGCAGGACTAAGGAATTGGTATAATTGAGATTGCTCTCAGAACCAGTACCAGGCAGGTACTAAGGAACTTGGTATAATGAGAGTGCTCTCAGAACCAGTACCAGGCAGGTACTAAGGAACTTGGTATAATGAGAGTGCTCTCAGAACCAGTACCAGGCAGGTACTAAGGAACTTGGTATAATGAGAGTGCTCTCAGAACCAGTGCCATGCAGGTACTAAGGAACTTGTATAATGAGAGTGCTCTTAAAACCAATACCAGGCAGGTACTAAGGAACTTGGTATAGTGAGAGTGCTCTCAGAACCAGTACCTGGCAGTTACTAAGGAACTTGGTATAGTGAGAGTGCTCTCAGAACCAGTACTTGGCAGGTACTAAGGAACTTGGTATAGTGAGAGTGCTCTCAGAACCAGTACTTGGCAGGTACTAAGGAACTTGGTATCCTTTATCTTCCTGAAAGTTGATGAGTAAGAAACTTGTACAGCAGGTAGGAATCTTTATTGTTGAAACGTTTCACCTACACAGTAGACTTCTTCAGTCAACAGAGGCAGCAGGTGTAGTAGTGAAGTAAAGATGTAACCAGTCATCAACCTTGGAGAAATAGTTTAGGAAGCGGTCAGTCCCTTAGCCTGTAGAATCAAAATGTGAGACTGCCAAAATTTACTGGAGGAGAGATATGAGAGGAAGTTTAAACACAAGGAAGAGCAAGGGCGCCATGGGCATAATCAGAGAACCCCTTGTCACTATCCTGGATCCAAGACTCTTCAACATGCAGATGTCAGAAATATTTCTCGAACAATGGTAGCTTTGTCTTCAAGAAAAAAATTGGAAACGTTCCTCCAGCGTGATCAGCCAGACTGTGATTTTTATTTTGGTATACGCGGCAAAGATATTGTGTGACTGATTAGGCGCTTAGCCAGAAGCCTGGTCAGAGACTGTAAACCATCACCAGGTAGACGATCCTAGCGCCCGTCTCTGCTGTTTGACTCTCAGGTGAGCAACAGATCCATGATGTGTCATGTATATTTTTAATGGACAAAATTCATTCTCCTTTATGTATCCACTTAACTTGCCCACCCCCTTCCTCCCCCTTTCCTCTTTCATTCCTCTCCCTCCCTCCCTCCCTCTCTCTCCCCCTTTACTACCTCTCCCTCTCCCTTACCCCTCTCTGCCTTCATTCCCGCTCCTCCCGTGAAATTGTGGCGCCCACAAACTGGTTGCTATGACGACGCCTTGTTTACCCCGCCAGTTCAATTACCCAATAGACCTTCTGACCCTTCAAGTGGGGCGCCTTGTTGCTGATGAAGGCTCCTTAGCAAAATAATCTTTTGAGTTTGACGAAGCAAGATTGCTAAACATATGGAATCACAATAGTTGGACAACCCAGGGTAACAAGGGTTCGGAGCGGGTCGCTCCTGCCACTCTTGCTGGAACATCACCACAGGGTCTTCATGCACTGCAAGACAAAATGCAGATGTAGTGTACTCAGACTTTGCAAAACCTTGGAAAAGTGCGATCATGGTGTAATAGCGCACAGAAATGCTTGCAAAAGTAATAACAGGAAAAGCGAGCAGTGGATTTTTTAGTTTCGTAAAAAGATCGGACACAAAAAGTAATAATCAATAAAGTAAAGCTAGAGGCTCCCGCAGTGAAAAGTTGTGTTGGTCAAGGCACAATATGACCCTTTAAAAACTGGCCTTAATTATCTGTCACACTCTTATCAGTCAGGCATAAGTCATATCACTATCATTCTTTGGGAGAATGATACCAAGATTTGTATGAGATTAGGATGTAAAGAGGACACAGTAGATCTCCAAGTGATATTAATCGGGTCTTCCGGTACTCCCTGTAGTAAAGGCAAGAAACACAATTTGTGTGGGAAAATTCTGGAGGGATTAGTCCCAAATTTGCACATAGATTTCTGGTCTCTTGGACCTTATATATACTCTTGAAGCTGTGTATTGAGTTTGCCTCCGCTACTCCTTCATCCACTTTTCAACTTTGTGTGAAGAGATGGGTGTTTGTTCCTTTCTTTGCTCTCTTCCCTGTCTTCCCCCCTCTTCTCTTCCTCCTCATCCCCTTCCTCCCCCTCCTCTTTTTCTTTCTGGTGAGGAGGTGAGTGCAGTAACTACATTAAGAAATAAGTCAATAAAAAGTGTTAAAGGTTGAAGACTTCTTAACACCATCACTTCCAATATAAGATGAATTACCAACACATCCCAAGCTGTCCTCAAGAGAGAACTTTACAAGTCTCAGAGATCTAAACAGTTCTTAAACAGCGAGGCTGTGGTACCTACACTGGATTGCGTGCAGCGAGCTCCAACAGCTTGCTTGAATGGCTCCAACTGCTAAGCCTGGTCTTAAGACCTGACCGCGGAGACTTATGATTCGCTGAGCCAACGCCATCTTGGTATACAAAGTGATGGTCCCCGACCTGGGATGAAAAGAGTGCCAAAATATTCTTTACAAGAGGCTGAAACTCCTGTTCTTGTTTAATGCTGCCTCGCCCTTACAGTGTGCAGAACAGGTGGCAGTGAGGACGGCAGAGCAGGGCTGTCAGACTGCCAACATTGTCATTTACATAATGCGGGTTTATTTTTGTATTTAAATTTTTGATTAACTATAATTTCGGATACTTGTTCTGTTGCTGTTATCGTTAGCACTGACTGTAGTTTTCTCTCTCTCTCTCTCTCTCTCTCTCTTCTCTCTCTCTCTCTCTCTCCCCTCTCTTTTTCTCTTCTCTCTCTTTTTCCTTCTCTCTCTTCAATGTCTTAGAGACGGGAACAATACCTGGTAGCGGGAAGGTTGGTGCTGCTACCCCGATTTTGGAGCCATCAACCAGGAGGCCTGGCCGGGGGATCGGACCATGGGGGACGAGGGCCCCTGAAACATTAACAGAAAATGAAGGTAAGAAAACCCAGCTTTGAAGCACGTTAAAAAAGTCTGTAAATTTTGCAAGGTTTGCAGCGAGTCGCTCATCCCCCTCCCAGGTCGAAGACCCAAACGAGTCTTTATGAAGGAGTCTCAAAACATGCCAACCCCCCACTTTTCCCGATGTAGCTTCCCCCAAGTTGATTTCTGAAAAGCCAAAAAGATGTTTTTTGCATTCTGCCCGGGCCCCACTGTGGAATAACATATCATTTTTAAATACATACTTGCAAAGTGCTTGCCAGTGGTTATAACGACGTATTGCTTACAGTGTTTATTAGATTTGCGAATTCTGTGGATAAAGAAAATTCGGCATCGTTCGTGTTGTGTCTTCTCCTCGCAGTTTCTTTCCCAGCGTTTTGAGTTATTTTGAGTTGGGACTTCAGCATTTAAATTTCCGTACATCAAAGCCATTCACTTATTTAAAAATTTGTGGATGTCAGTCTTTCTTTTTTTCCTAAGGAAAAAGAAAAGCCGGAGTACTTTGAGTCTTTGTTACAAAGGGGAAAGGCAAGAGTTTGTTAGCTCTTCTCGTACGCTCTCCAAAATTTTTTCGTGTTATTGTAAAGTGAAGACCAAAATGGACGCATATTCAAGATGGTTAACAAAGAAAGTGTTAGGGTTGGTCTCAAAACGCACATGCCACAACATACTGGAGGATATGGGAGGGAAAAGCAAAAAAAAAACCCAGTGAGGAGCAGGGAGGGGGGCATAATAAGGGAATCGTGCAAATTCTGGCCCAGATTTTTCAAATCTTACCAGAAGATGAAAAAAGGCTAGTACGAGTTAGGGCCTTTAAGAGGAGACTGGATAAGTATCTTCAAGCCTGAAAACAAACCGGGTTTTGATGGATTGTGGGGCAGCGGGCCTCCAGCAGCAACAGCTTGGTTGACCAGCAAACACCAGACGGCCTGGCCCTGGCCGGGCTCGGGAGTAGGACTACGACAGCATCAAAGGTAAGAGCATTATAGTCAGTTAGTGTCTGGTATTTTTGCTGGAAATTTCTAGCTTTGAAAAGGCATTTTTGCTTTGCTGTAGCAGATAGGAATTACAGAGGATATGGGAAACTAACTACAAAATAATAGGAGGGAAACTGACAACACAATGAGCCACAGTGATGTGGAAGTACATTTTCAGCCTAGGGTAATGGGAAAAAGGAATATTTGGGTGTGGAAGGGATGGAGGCCCAACCCCCGTACACATTTTGAAGAGTATGATATAAGTTTAACGGTCACAAAGGTTTAAGAAACAAGGCCAGGAGCCAGGACTCGACCTTTTCAAACAAGTCGGTGAATACACACGTACGCTCGTCTTACCCCTCCTCTCGTTTATGGTTCACTCCCTCTCCCTTCTCTTGCTTCCCCTCTTCTCATTTCAGTTTCCCCCTCACATATTCTACTTTCACCTCGCTTTTACCCTCTTTTTCGCTTAATCTTCTTTTCCCCTCTTTTCGTATTCTTATTTCACTTCTTCCCTCTTATTGGCTGCCACTCTGTTCTTAGTTTCTCCTTTACGCTTCCTCCTTGTTTTATCCTCCCTCTTACCAATCACCTTTTTCCTTCCTGCTACACCTTGCCTATGTCTCTCATCTCACTTCTCTTCCTTCCCCTCCTCTACTTCTCTCACTTCCCCTGTTTTGTTCATTTTACGTTCTTCCCTGCCTTCTTTCTTTCCATTTCTTTCTCTCTCTCCTCCTCTTTCTCTATCTCCTTCTTCCTCCTCCTTTGCCTCTTCCTCCCTCCTGGAAGGAGGTAGACACACATTACCGGATAAGAGAAATTAGACCCAGAGGGGTTAATTTTCCCGTGTTAGCGGGGCGCCGCCTGTAAAAAGAGGCGAATTTAAATGTTAAAAGATGCTATTAACTTCAAACCTGGGGTGGAGGGGAGACGAGGGAGAGGGGTGAGGGGAGAAAAGGTGAGGAGGAAAGTTGGTAAGTAGAGGAGAAGAGGCGATGGAAAGGTAAACGGGGTCATAGGGTTTAATTTTTTTTTGTCCTGTAGATTGTTGGGGGAATCATGGCCCCCGCGGCCCGGCTTCAGATCAGGATCCGAAATGCATTTTGTACTGTTTCTTTGTTAAGCATGAAGACACTGAAAAATTACAGGAGGATATAAGGAGTGTTTTCCAGTGGGCAGTGGAGAGCACCATGACGTTCAATGGTGAAAAGTTCCAGCTGCTTAGGAATGGAAAGAATGAAGAACTCAAAAGAAACATGGTATACAAAACTCAAGAAGATCAAATAGAACGAAAGTAACACGTGAAAGACTTGGGAATAATTGTCAGCTGACCTTTCTTTCAAAGAACTTAATAAGACAAAGATCACGACAGTCAGGAGGATGACGAGGTGGGTATTGAGAACTTTCAAAACAAGGGAAATAATGCCAATGGTGACACTTAAAATCGCTAGTGCTCCCTCATTTGGAATAGTGCTCAGTGCTGACGGCCCCGTTCAAGGTAGGAGAAATATTAGAGCTGGAACACATACAGAGATCGTTTACGGCTCACATTGAGCCAGTAAAACACTTTAATTACTGGGAACGCCTTCAAGTCTTGAACATGTACTCATTGGAGCGGAGGAGAGAGAGATACATGATAATGTATACCTGGAAAGTACTCGAGGGCCTGGTCCCAAATCTGCACACTGCCATAACAACATACTAGAGTGAGAGAGATGGGAGGAAGTGTAAAATAAACGCAGTGAGGAGCAGGGGTGCGGTGGGGACAATAAGGGAACACACTGTATCAACATCCGGGGTCCTAGACTATTCAACATCTTAGCAGAAGATATAAGAAACACGGCCGGAACAAGTGTAGAAGCCTTCAAGAGGAAACTGGACAAGTATCTTCACCAGGTGCCAGATCAACCAGGCTGTGATGGATATGTGGGGCAGCGGGCCTGCAGCAGCAACAGCCTGGTTGACCAGGCAAACACCAGACGAGCCCGGCCCATGCCGGGCTCCGATAGTAGGAAAACTCTTCGAAGGTATATCATAGGTACCCGGAAAGTACTAGGGGGTCTGGTTCCAAATCTGCACACTGCCATAACAACATACTGCAGCGAGTGATATGGGAGTGCAAAATAAACCCAGTGAGGAACACGGGTGCGGTGAGAACAATAAGGGAACACTGTATCAACATTCGTGACCCTCAGACTATTTAACATCATACCAGAAGATATCAGAAACGCTAGTGGATCAAGTGTAGAAGTCTTCAGGAGAAAACTGGACAAGTATCTTCACCAGGTGCCAGATCAACCAGGCTGTGATTGATATGCTGGGCAGCGGGCCTCCAGCAGCAACAGCCTGGTTGACCAGGCAAGCACCAGACGAGCCTGGCCCATAGCCGGGCTCCGAGAGTAGCGAGATTCGAAACTCATCGAAGGTAAGCTTTGAAGGTGAGTTGAATGTTGAGACTGATGATTACTTGTTTCAGCTGATGACTGCTTGATTAAGCTGATGACTACTTGTTTCAGCTGATGACTACTTGTTTCAGCTGATGACTGCTTGATTAAGCTGATGACTACTTGTTTCAGCTGATGACTACTTGTTTCAGCTGATACTGCTTGATTAAGCTGATCTTTGCAGCCTGTTTTATCTGTTATGTCTGTTAATTCACCAGTAACCCACAAATTGATCGCATTATTAATTACTGCCAATTTAAATTTCTAGGTCTTAATCTGTCCTTCATCACTTGACTTTTCTCTTACAAACATTGACCCGATCACCTCTGTCCAGTGTGGCAAGTCTCACTCGTAGTATCCCTGGCAAGTTTACGCCTCGTGGTGCTATCATCTCTGGCTTTCATAATCATGTTTGTAAGACTCACCACTTTCAGTATACCTGGAACCGGTTTCGAGGGTTCTACCTTCACTGGTCCGCACTTGAGGCAAGGCTTCCTTGTCGACCCCCTGGTTAACCAGAGTGTTAGTCTAGTTAGTGGCTCGCTGAGAGCGTCGTTATTAAGTTTGACCTGACTTCTTTAAATGTACTACAGAGCGTAGTTGTTAGTTTACCGTGGCCTCTCTTTAAATCTACTGCAGATAGTCTTGTCTATCTTTCTGACAGACAATTCGGAGTTTGTCTTCGCGAGAATTATCTCAGAAAGGTTGCTTCTTTGCCCCCTGACTCTCGTACCTACACTCCTCGTGCCTCAACTGTCTCGCATCAGGAGAACTTTTAACTTCAAACTGTTCTCTCTTGTCAAACACTTTCGTTTTATCTCTCTCACCTATTTCTACTCCTCCTAAAGTCCCTAAATTTGGTATTCCTCGACGTTCTACTTTTTATTCTGGAATCTCTTGTCTCTTATCCTCTTGCTTCCTTCTTGCTAAAACTCCCACCCTTTTTCTTAGTTTTCTTTTTACCTTCCTACGCACCGTCACTCTCAAGAATATTGAACTAGTTCAGCCACCTGCACTAGTAAGCTGAGTCTTGACGTAGTCTCTGTTCTCAGAAACACCGCCAGTGACGGGCTACTTATACTTACAGTTCTTACTGCCTTAGATTATTCGGCTGTGTGGATTTTAATTAATTTCTTTCCCCAAATTGCTAATATCAACTTTTCTGTTGTGTACTTATTGCACACTTGCTCTTTATTAAGGTATTTTGCACCATCTACCAAAATTTTGCTCGATAACGATACTTATATTTTTTACTTTTAAAATTGTGGTGACTATACCTTTGATGAGTTTCAAGAGTCTTACTACTCCCGGAGGCCGGCCATGTTCAGTATATTCTCTTACTGTCATGGGAACGATTTGAGTGTGCAAATATGGGACCAATCCTTATAGAATTTTCCTGGTGTGTATTATAATGCATCTCTGGTGGTCTTCAAGGAATACAGAGCGAGGGACTTAATATGTTCCCAGTAATTTAGGTGCTTTACTGAATGTTTGAGAGCAGTAAAGGCTCTCTTCACATTTCTCAGATCTGCAGTTTTGCCTGCCGTAAACAGAGCTGTTAAGAGTACAGCAGTACTCTAACAGCTAATGTCTAATTTACGAAAATCTTCACAACACACTTCCTTCTTTGGATAATAAGTCTGCATTTCGTTAAACTAACAGATTTCGTAGTAATCTGGTTTTTATTATTCTCACTGCCACTTCCCACGTTTACTCTTATTTGTGCTCCTCTTGTCTTCTCTAATAAACTGGTGAAACTGAATACTCGTTTTTTTTTGACAAAAAACGTGTGAGTACTTGCCTTGTGGAAAACATAATTTTAAACTGTTTATTTAAAATAAACTTAGCAGTTAAGCTAAGTTTTTTAATAGATGCACTTGCCAATTTGTGCTTGCAAGGGGTTGATTCACAGCTCCTGATCCCTGCCTCTTAACTCATCTGCGGTTGGATGACATGTTAAATTAGTCGTGATGTAAATGGTTTAGAAATCCGACAAGGTGAAGAACGAGACACTTGTGCAACATTTTGGAATCTCTATTGAGGAAACGTTTCGCCAGCCAGTGACTTCTTCAGTCCAGTACAGTCGTTTTGACATAAAACTGCAAAAGAAAAAATTAACCCTGTTTCCCTGAAATATTTGTTAAATTAGTGTTTTATGCACTAGAAACATAGTTATCATTTGTCTGTATTACTGTTTCATTAGTTCCAGTTTGAAAAAAAGGTTTCTGTTCAACATGACTGCTAATATCACAATACAACACATCCTAGTTGGAATGATTCATTTTTATTTTTTTCAAATAATACACAGCTTTTCAAATTACAGATGTATGAATTTTTCAATTATTGTTTGAACATATTCCAGTGAACTGGGACAAATTATGATCTGGAATTGTTGAACACATGGTACTTCATTTTGTTGAGAGGAGTGTTTGTATTTTTGTTGTATGTACTTGCCTAGCTGCCCCTCCCGGATCAGCCATCTTGGTTGATTGCCTAGCCTAGCAGCTAGGCCCTAGCTTTTATCCCAGCATATCTTCTCCATGTATGTACTTTGTCTTAAAAGCTTTCTCATCTATCTCAATCCACTTCCCTTCCGCTAGATAACTACTTCCATTAGGTGCCAAATCAACCAAGCTGCGATAGCTCAATCTACCTGGAGAGAGTATTTCTAGGGTCAACTTCCCCCGGCCCAGTCCCAAACCAAGCCTCCCTGTGGAGGACTGAACAACCAGGCTGTTGGTTCTAACAACATGAATTCCAACATGTGTATCACAACCCGGCTGATCTGGAATTGACTTGAGAAACTTGTCCAGTTTCCTATTGAATAAAGCCGCGGGTTTGTTGGTAATCACCCATGTATGATAGGAGGCTAGGAGACCACTGACAGCAACGCAGTGGTTTAAAAAGGGTTCTCATCGAGAAAGCCTGGCTAAAAGCCGGATTGCAAGAGTAGGAAAGCCATAGAAACTGGTTACAGGTAAATCATTCCTGTGAATTAACTGTATTGTGCATGTGTAGGTACTCTTGTGTTTTAGAGTGACATGTATGTGTGTATGCCCTCCAGCCTGCAATCTTGCCTGCGTGCCTCCCTTCCAGCCTGCAGTCCTGTGTCTGCTTGCTTCCCTTCTTACGTACCCTCTTGCCTGCTTGTTTGACGGACTATTTTAGCTAGTTGGCCGACTAGCTGATAATTTGGCAGTTGTGTAATTAAAAGGCTTACATACTGCGATGTTGCATCGTACTCAAGACAAACTCAAATCATTCAGTAGAATGAAAGACCCGTGTGCGAGACTTTGGAGTAATGATGTCGGAAGCTCTCGCAGTCATGGATCGCTACACTGATACCATTACTACCATAAGAAAAATGATAGGCTGGATAACTAGACCTTTCTAGATAGGATATGCTGTTATTAATGATACTCTTCAAGTCACTTCTCTCCAGGCTGGAATACTGCTGCATACTGACAGTCCCCTTCAAGGCAGGCGAGATTGCTGAGCTGGAAAATGTACAGAGGACATTCATTGCTCTTATACACTCCAGCATACTGGTAATGCTTGAAACCTCTTCATCTGTATTCTTTGGAGCCATACTTTGTCAAAGAGAAAGGGATTTAATGTTAAGGTAACTTGAGGAGAATACAATTATATTGAGACCGGGGAATACAGTAAACTGAACCTAAATAAATATTGACTTGGTGTAGAGACATCGAAAGATATCTTTCCCAGGAGACCAGTCAGCTTCTGGCCACAGGCCCCAAGACCTCCTTACACTGGTGCCTCAGCTCTCTTCTCGCCAGGCTCCAGCTCCACACTTGAGCAAAACTCTCTCCGAAGTCCCTGACTTTGCCACTTCTCCGCGGCCCGTCTCGACACACCTCTTAAATTGAAAAGGAAACCTTACAGAATATTAATTCTGTAAAGTAATTCAGAATAAGTGTATATTGTTAGAAGCTTGTAAGATTTGCCTGTCATCTTTCATGTTACTGAGATGCAGGAACAACGTTCTTAGTAGAGAGCACACTACTCTTGCATTTCGAGTTCTTACTAGGAATAACGCGGCCCAGGTTGTATTTCCATTATAATTTAACTCCGATTGTCATATTTATGTGGCGAGTAGTGTCGCGTGCCGCCACGAGGGGGTTTACCAGGTTTAACACAAGGGGTTTAAAGTGGCTTTGACGGGATTTCACGGGATTAAAAGCTTGTTATTCTGCGATTACTGGAAGAAATGTCAGGAATTAATTGCCGGGAATTAACCTGGAGGGGACAGTGACGTTGTTAAAAAGCTGATGTATAACACTCTTAATGGGACTCACTGCAGTGTGAGAGTGACGTTACAAGAGCTGATGTATAAACACTTACTGGGACTCACTGCAGTGTGACAGTGACGTTACAAGAGCTGATGTATGAACACTTACTGGGACTCGCTGCAGTGTGACAGTGACGTTACAAGAGCTGATGTATAAACACTGTTACCTGGACTCACTGCAGTGTGACAGTGACGTTACAAGAGCTGATGTATAAACACTGTTACTTGGACTCACTGCAGTGTGACAGTGACGTTACAAGAGCTGATGTATAAGCACTGTTACTGAGATTCACTGCAGTGCGACAGTGACGTTACAGGAGCTGATGTATAAACACTGTTTTCTGAGACTCACTGCTGTGTGACAGTGACGTTACAAGAGCTGATGTATAAACACTTACTGGGACTCACTGCAGTGTGACAGTGACGTTACAAGAGCTGATGTATAAACACTGTTACTGGGACTCACTGCAGTGTGACAGTGACGTTACAAGAGCTGATGTATAACACTGTTACTGGGACTCACTGCAGTGTGACAGTGACGTTACAAGAGCTGATGTATGAACACTGTTTTCTGAGACTCACTGCTGTGTGACAGTGACGTTACAGGAGCTGA
Organism: Cherax quadricarinatus; assembly: GCF_026875155.1. Classification (NCBI taxonomy): domain Eukaryota; kingdom Metazoa; phylum Arthropoda; class Malacostraca; order Decapoda; family Parastacidae; genus Cherax; species Cherax quadricarinatus. The sequence goes on along the minus strand of NW_026469918.1, from coordinate 47 downwards.
TGTATAAACACTGTTTTCTGAGACTCACTGCAGTGTGCAGTGACGTT
>NW_026469917.1:0-12072 GCF_026875155.1 Cherax quadricarinatus | reverse complement strand
ATATTTACTTATATTGTTGTTGGTATGCTTTTCCTTTCTGTTTTCCCTTCCCTGTTTTTAATCACTGTTTTTTTTCATGTTAATACTGATACAATGCTAAAATTGATACCAATATTATTATCTCTCCCATTTTTTTTTTTCAACGTTACTTAAACCTGTTGTTGTCTGCTGCGGGAATTACCGTTATTCTGTTTTGTTGGTACCACAGCTGGAATTTCCCTTACTTATATGTTTTTGGCACTACTGCGGAATTTTTTTTATTTTTCTACTGTTGCGGGCTCGGGAATTCCGTTACTTCTCTTTGCTGGTCCCACTGCTGGAATTACCGTTACTTCTACTGTTGTGGTATACCTCGGGGAATTACCGTTACTATACTGTTTTTTGGAATTCCTCTGGGATTCCGTTTCTTTCTGTTTTTGGGATACTGGAAATTTTTACTTTTTAAATTTAATACTCTTGGGTTTTCTGTAAATACTAACAAAATTACACCACTTTAATTTTTTTTTTAAATTTGCCGTTTCTTCTGTTTTGTTGCTTTTACAACTGTTCATAAATTCTGTTAAACCTTCTGTTATTTCTACTTTACTTCCAAATGTTGGCACTTCTGTCCCTTAAAAATATTGTCTGTACAACTGTTCTTCACAAGTGTTAAAACCCAAAGTTATTTTTACCCTTATTTCCCTGACCGTCTGCTCCACTACATTTTTTCTTCTGAAAATTTGTTGCGCATTTTTAACAAAGTGCTCTTACTTCTGTTATTTTGTCAGTTGCTTTTTTTGCCAGCCATGTGCGTTAAAAATGCAGTTTCTTACTGTTATATTTTATATAATTTTTATAATTTTTTTACTATTATTACATGTTATTTTACAACTATTTGGGAATTTACTTGTTTTTTTATTTTTTTGGTAATAAAGTTATTCCTTAAAAACATTTTTTTCTTCAATATTTTCAGAGCTTAATGCTAATTCTGTTTTTTATTACAGTAGAAACAAAGTTGCTCAGATGTTGGCATTACTTATGGCAATATTGTCTCTATTATGTTTACATTCTGTACTTACTAACAATTAGCAGAATAAAAACAATAAATAGTCCTTGGCAGTGGGATTAAGACAAATTTGTGGAACTGTAAAAGGGTTTTTTTTTTCGTAATTTTAACTTGAAATGTCAAGTTAAATATTTAGAAAATATTTAGTGAAATTATAAAAATATTTACGTTTTAAATAAAAGCTTTTAGTAATGTAAAAATTATATTAAAGTAAAGTACCTCCGGAAATTGTGCTGCCATAAATTTTATAATAATTTTAATATATTATATTTATAATATATTATTATATATATTATATAATAATATATTATTTTATGGGAAGGCCACCTCTATAGCTGGAATGGGGACCCTCATCCTCAGAGAAGACAATAAACGTACCTCAGGGAAGCTCAAGGTTCTCCCCGAGCTGTTTGAATATTTTCTTCTACCACCCCCTATATTTGATATTCTATGTGAACATTTATTAATAAACTTAATACATTTCCAGAAGAGAAAAACATGAATACAATGGCACAATGTATTAAAGATCATGAATTTCCTCCAGGTCCTCCGAGGCTGGATGTGAGCCAAGTATGCAACAAGCATTTCCCCTCTGGATGGCTATGCTGAGGCGCTGGAACATGAGAGCGGCTGCCCTTTGGTCCCTGGTGGTGTCGATGAGTCTGAAACCCAAATCTTTAAGGAAACGTGTGGCATTTTTTCCCCATGATCCCAAGGTCTCTGATTCCACTGGGACAAATTGATACTGTTGGCTAATGTCCCTGTGCTTGTTGATCTTGTACTCCTCCCTGTGGTCAGCAGCTCCTCCCTGTCGCCCCACACTATGATGGATATAGGTGTCAGCCAGTGTGGACACACAGGTATAGTCCCATGCTAAGAGCTTGCCATTCTTCCAAGGATAGATGGTGATCCCGTCGGGGCGGTTTGCTGAGTTGTGGGTATTGTTTGCTGCTAGTGATCGTGGCTCCCTCTCGGCTGGGCATCCAGCTGTAGCAAGGATTCACTTTATGATGTCGTTGACCTCATTGTGTCTTGCATGCCAGCCCTTGGTTTTGGAACAGTTAAGACCAAGTAGACCGTATTGGTCTGCTTGCACTTCGCCGCAAATACACGTATATCCTGTGTGAATTGGGGCAGCAAGGCGCAGTGCCACGTCGGCCGTTTCCCACCGAGGCAGGGTGTCCCAAAAAGAAAGCAAAAACTCTTAAAAAAAAAAAAAAACTTTCAACAAACATTCAACATTTTCACCATCACTCATACATAATCACTGTCTTCGCAGAGACACTCAGATAGGACAGTATAGATATCCCTCCAAACTGCCAATATCCCAAGCCCCTCCTTTAAAGTCCAGGCATTGTTCTTCCCATTCCTAGGATTCAAGTCCAGCTAACCGATTTCCCTGAATCCCTTCACAAAATATTACCCTGCTCACACTCCAACAGCTCGTCAGGTCCCAGAAATCATTCGTCTCCAATCACCCATATCTAACTCACTCACACACACTTGCTGGAAGTCCAAGTCCCTCGCCCTTCCCTCTAACTTATGCAAGGATTACCCCTACTCACCTTCCTTTCCCTACAAATTCATACTCTCTCCATTTCATTCTACTTTGTTTCATTCTCTCTAAATAACCAAACGACCTCAACAACCCTTCTTCAGTCCTCTTACTAATACTTTTAGTAACTACACACCTCCTCTAAATTTTCACACTACGAATTCTCTGCATAAAATTTTCTCCATTCACTGCCCTTATACACGACATTTCCCACTGCCTCCAGCCTCCTTCTCGCTGCAGCAATTACAACCCATGCATCTCATCCATATAAGAGTGTTGGTATCACTATACTCTCATACATTTCCTTCTTTGCATCCATGGATAACTTTCTTTTTCTCCACAGATACCTCAAAGCATCGCTCACATTTTTCATTCATCTATTCTATGGTTAATCTCATCCATCATAAACCCATCCACTGAAAAGTCAACTCTAAAATATCTTAACACATTCACTTCTTTCATATTCCCTTCCTCCAATGTGATATCCAATTTTTCTTTATCTAAATCCTTTGATACCCTCATCACCTTACTCTTACCTATGTTCACTTAAAAATTTTTACCTTTACACACCCTCCCAAACTAGTCCACTAACCTTTACAACTTTTCTTTAGAATCTCCCAAAAAACACAGTGTCAGCAGCAAAAAGTAACTGTGTCATCTTCCGTTTTGTATTTGATTCCCTATAATTTAATGCCACCCCTCTACCCAACACCCTAGCATTTACTTCTTTTACAACCCCTTCTATAAATATGTTAAACAACGGTGGTGACATTACACATCCCTGTCTAAGACCTACTTTTACCGGGAAGTAATTTTCCTCTCTTCTGCACACCCTAACCTGAGCCTCACTATCCTCATAAAAGCTATTTGCAGCATTTAGTAACTACCTATTCTTTACACTTGCAACGACTACCACATTGCTCCCGTATCCATTCTATAATATGTCTTTTCTAGATCCATTAATGCAATGAAAACTTCCCTACCTTTATAAATATGATCACTTATATAATTCAATGTAAACACTTGATCTTCTACATCCCCTACGCATTCTGAAGCGTCCTTGTTCATTTGCAATCCTGCTGTCTGTCTTATCTCAGCTTCTTTCACTAATAGCCCTACCATTCACCCCTCCTTTTATATGAAGGAACTATACACGCTCTCTGCCAATTCCCTAGTTACCTTCCTCTCTCTAATACTTTTATTAAACGAAAATACCAATTACTCCAACACAATATCCCCTCCTGTTTTTAGCATTTCTGTCATGATCCCGTCAGTTACAGTTCCTTTACCCACTTCAATTCAACCTTATGCCTTACGCACCCCTCCCTCCCACTCATATCCCGCTCTTCTTCACTCCTAAAAGATGCTGTACCTCCCTGGCAAGTGCATGAAATTACTGCCTCCCTTTCTTCATCAACATTTAAAAGTGCCTCAAAATATTTCCACAATCTTCCCAATACCTCCAGCTCCCCATTACTAACTCCCTTCTTTTTTAACTGAAAATTAATCTTGCCTGCCTATTTAAGGTGTTTTACCCTCATTCCAATTTTTTTTCTTATTCTAAAGCAAAATTTGTTGAGAGTGCCTCTCCCCATTCTATCCATTTTGCTCATTCACCTTTCTTTATTTCAATATATTTCACCTTCTATTATCAACTTTTTTATAAACCTATCGTAAACATTTTTCTTTTTATCGTACACTTTACCTCAAATTCCACCATCACTCCTTTTTCCTCCTACACCACCTCCAAAAACCCACAAAATTTTGCCCCACTTCTAACAATACTTGCGCTACCCACCTCTCTACCCTATTATTTGTATCTCACTTTAGCTTCCTCCTCCCTTAATTTATTAACTTTCGCTCTTCTTACTTGCCGTTGTTATTTTCCTTTTGTCTCATCTGCCTTTACTCTAACTGTAGCACAATAAGTAATGATCCGATATATCCGTTGCTCCTCTGTAAATTTTTTCACCTGGAACTTACCCATAAACCCTTTTATCCGCCAATATATAATCTAACCAAATTACTTTTCATTACATGCTATATCTTATCTTGTACACTTATTTATGCTCTTTAATCATAAAATATGGTATTACTATTACCAAACCTCTCTCTACCCCATAGTTCTATTAAAACCCTCCCCATTTTCATTTACCCCTTGAAATCCAAATTTCCTACTACTCCCCTACAACATATTTCTCATTTAAACATTTAGACCCCCAACCAAAGTTCTCTTACTTGGTTCAAACCCCCCCCACGCACTCACTCAACATTCCCAAAATCCTTTTCGTTCTGTCCTATCACTTCCCCCTTTCTCCAGGTACATAAACAATATCCAACCCTTATTTTACTCCACATAATCCTTGAATATATACATTTATTTTCCCTCTTTTTCTGCCATTACTTATCCTTAAACATTATTGCTACTCCTTCCTTAGCTCTAACTCTATTAGAAACCCTTGATCTAATCTCATTTAATACTCCCCACTGAAACTCTCCTACCCCCTTCAGCTTTGTTTCACTTAGGGCCAGGACATTCAGTTTCTTTTAATTCATAACAATCACAATCATCTCTTTCATATCTTTCGCACAACATCCACACACATTCAAACATCCCACTTTGACGGTTTTCTTATTATTTTTAGTAAACTATATGGGAAAAGGGGTTACTTTTTTTTTTATATATTTTATTTAAAACCAATACAGTTTAACATCAAAATAAAGAAACAGTATGGAACCTAATCAAAATAAACGAACAAACGGATTGTACTTACATGCTCGCAAGATATTACAACAAAAACTTACATCAAGAACATAACTAAAAACAAAATTACATGTCACAGGGTCATGAATTGACATATATACAAAACCTTGCATATATATAAATTGTACATATAAATGACATCTGACAAAGGTTCAATACACTTGAACATAAAATTACAAAGAATTTAAATATCAGTTAAACCCCATCCTTCACATTAATCAAAAAACCAAAACCTAACATCATAATCTGACTAGAAAATTTCTACATACTTATTCCCTAACAATACAGCTGAACATATCCAACATACAAATAAAACAAAAAAGAATACAGCTTAGAACACAATAACAAGCTCTATACTGTTACAATACACCCATATAAAACTTTCAGACAAATGGACTACGTCACTAAACTGTCTAGATATGTCTGTATACCATACAGACTAAAACTTTACATCAAGAACTTGCATGAACACCAAACCGGTATCAGGGTACAGACCTTATTATAAACTTTAAAAAGAATCAATCATGGTATTAAAGTATTACATAACGTGACCCATGACAAAGGCTCAATACAATAGAAAGAGATATATATTTATATATATACATACACACCCACACACCCAAAACCCACACCCGCACCCACACACCCACACCCACATCCACACACACACCAACGAAACAAAAAAAATTTTTCACAAAATCACATTAATATATGCACTGTATGCACAATGCAAAACAGGTATAAGTATCTCTCATCGTGCAAAAACCCAGCACGTAACATAAATACAAACTAAAAACACACTGCATGTCGCAAATAACTTATTTCTCAAAAATCATGTTATACAAGACTGTTTACACATCATAATTATACATAAAAAATCTACTATATTATACAACATTTGAAAAGTGTTATATCTACCATAACGAGACCTTGAGCTCTACATCCACACTTGGGATGCCATAAAGTCCCAATAAAAAACCAGGAAAACCATTCCAAACCCACATTCACAACACTCTCACGACCCCCCCCCAGGGAGGCGAGCCGCTGTTGCCCCCTGACTCCCCCCAACCTATGAAAACCCCTTCACTCACTCATATCCAATCACAGATTTACAAAGAATCCCTAACGTTAGCATTCTATACCCTCTGGAAAGCTGATCCCACCTCCTCCCATACAAATCTCTGTTACGACACCTCGTACTATAGAACGTTCCCGCAAGAACCTTTCTTCTCTCCTCCTATCCCCTTCCCCCTCATCACCCACGACTTTATATATATAATCTACATGATATAATCTAAAGCTCTTATGACACCCTCGTCTAACCCACCCATATCTAGACTTGAGCACGCAAAACCAAACCCCCACGGCCCCCCACCCTCTGTCCCAACCTACTTAACCAGCACCAACCTCCTCTAGCCCTTCACAAAAGTAAACTACATGGAACGCTGTCTCACCCCTCCTCACAGATACCACACCCCCCACCTCTACAACCTGTCTTTTTCGTAATATCTCACCAGACGGAAGGATCCATGCAGAAAACGAAACATCCCCTCACGCGCCCGGTTTTAACTTCAATTTACTAATCAAAACCCAAATCTTTCCACGCATACATGGGGAACAACCCTCAACTGGGACAACGCACCTTTCCCTACAAGTAACCTACACAAAATCCTTATACGAACCTTTCTCGTTCCCTAACCAACATAACAGCCTCGAAACTATTTCACATTCCCTCAACTCCATTCCTCGATACCACATCCCCAGCCTGTCGTGTATCCTTCCCAAACGCCCCGCGTTCACACCCTCACGCAACACTTCCCATTTAATGAACACACTTTTTACCCCTCCGTCTCAAATCAACCAAAACCCCAACCCCCCTGACTTACAGGTAACATTACAACCTCCCTCCGTAACCAATCACAACGTGAACCCATAAAAATTTGTACACCCGTCTTAGTATCCCCGCAATCGTGTCCCTGTAATTGGGAACACAGCTGCAACATACCAAACCTTACTATACATTAAAATGTTCACGACTATCACTCGCTGTATCAGAGTTAGGTGCTGGGGTCTCAGAACCCCAAAGACGCCCCACGATCCTTTCCAATAACCTATCCGAATTTTCCTCCCGCGCCGCAACCATGTCATCCCTATAAATTAATACCACAAATCTTTAAAGAAAACCGCCCATTCTTTAACAACATTACATCTCCCCCCCACCCCCCCCACCCAAGAACCCAACCCCATCCCACCTTGACTTCGCACTATTTACCTGCATACCCGTGGCACTTCCAAATAATTGCACCACCTCGTCCAACACTCATTGACATCCCTGCACGAATGAGAACAGTGGTGTCGTCAACATACCCAAATTTAAACCCCCGGGCCAGGCCCTCCCTCCCCCCACATTTCCCCGCACATGGCGTACATAAGCTACGGTCAACCCATTCTAAAAAAAGGGGTCCTGGAAACACGCAAACAATATTTGGGACATGGGGCATCCCTGTCAAAGGCCTCTTCCATTGCAATTTTCCCCTCCCCATACACCCATTAATCTGTATCCTCATTTTCGCCCCCTTGTACAACGTATTTACCCACTCGACTATTTCCTCCCCAAAACCCTGTCTCCTAAGTATAACCTGCAAAGCTCCCCTTTCCACTCTATCATATGCTCCCTGCCAGTCTAGAGCCAACAAAGCCGCCCCTCCACCCCCACCCTTAGCTTCACAAAACTTCTCAGTATCCCATGTCCTTCAATCATCGACCTTCCCGGCAACCCGAACTGAGATTTTGACACCACCCTCTCCACTACACATTTGAACCTATTACCTAAAATTTTTGCAAACACCTTATAGTCTGCACACATCAGTGATATGGCTCGGTACTCCCGAAAGGGTGGGCTGCCCCTTGACCTTCGGGACCAACACTACTTTCTGCTGTTTCCTGCTTCTCCCCCAACTTACCCTTCTCCTTCATACTATTAAATAACCTAACTATAAATTCCTTTTTCCCAAAGCCCAATGTTGTAAATAAAATTCTACCGGGAGACCTCAATTACCGGGAGCTTTCCCCTTCCTCTTCCCCCTTTAAAGCATTCTCTATTTCCTCTGCCGTAATCGTCCCACCTAAGCCTTTCGATCACTATTTTCCCAAATTACACGTCACTTTCGTACACACCTTGTCCAATGCCCCGTCACCCACCCCCCCACTGTTCCAGTATTTCTCGTTTCAAGCCTCCGCCATACGCACACATCCCCTTCGTGGTTCGTATCTCCTGCCCTACTCTATAATTCCCAACCATCTCCGTTACCTCTAAACATGGTATAGCCGTCAGCGCCTGCCTTTGCTTTTGATGCCGCAAAACAACCCCTGACGGCTTGTCGCCCCCAAAAGCACTTCCTCCACCCCCGCCTGCATCCTTACAGCTTGAAAACCTTTCATTTTGCAACACCCTCAACCTCCCCTTTATTTCAGCTATTTCATCCATAGGGAAAATTATTTTCCCCCCCCACCCCCTCCCATAGCAACCTCTTAACCTATCCCTAAATAGTTAGCCAGTCCATATTTTAAATTATAAAAACGTTTTCCTTCTCTCACATAAACTTTCTAATCTTTCCTTTGCGGCACTATCCCACCATGTCACAATTTCATCCACTCCCTGTTATTCCACACTAAGCTCCCTCCATAGGACTGAAAACCCTCCAACCCCTCCTCATCTCCTAACACACTTATATTTAATTTCCAATAAATTCATTTATGTCCGCGAGCGTTCCCCACCCAACCTCCACCACCATGCCCTATGATCTGACATTGTAGTCTCAACAGTACTGAAAGATTTCACGTCCACTCCCTGAGAAAGGTACACCCCTAAACTAGTCTCGCAGCATAACCACTCCTAAAAAAACGTATATTCAGTTCCCACACCGGGTCCCCCCAAAAGGGATCACGTAACCTAACATCCCTTTAAAAAATCCCTAAGAGCCACAGACATATATCCAGCTCCTCTTGGTCCACATCAGCCACCCTGATTACACTATTCCAGTCCCCCCCAACTAACGCCACCTTGGCAGTGCACTTTAAAAAAAAACACAAGATCCTCACACACAAAATCATTTTTTTACCTTTATGTTATTTTTCTGCCGGCGCATACACACTCACAAAGACACACGCTTACCCATCCACACGCAACACCCTCCCTCCCCCTCCTCCCTCGCTTCTCTGCAAACAAACGGGCTCGTCTCCCTTATTAAAATTCCCACACCACCTTTTAGACGGGGAGATGGCAGGGGTAATTACCCGAAATCCCCGCCACCTCCAACACCCCACCCTCTTTGAATTGTGCTCCTGCAGGAACACAACATCCACTCTAGATTTATTCAGAAAATTACGAAAACCAATCTCTCTTCATACCGCTACATAACCCATTAACTTTACAGACATACACCCAAGGCCTATTAAAGTTTCCCCCCCTGCTTCCTCTCATCACTCTTTACAACTCCAGAGCTTGAATTTCGTTCAACACCTTCAGAGTGCTCTCTTTTCCCTCCCCCTTCTTCCGGTGCTTTCCTATCATGGCTACCACCACCTACACCACTACCTTCACACTTACCTCAGTCTTTTTCCCCGGCCTTTGTGCAGGCGTAAGGACGTCATCAGAATCTGATGTAGCCGCCCTCTTTCTCGTGACAGTCATGTTACACATATCCTGATCAGATGTTACCTCTCGATGAACCTCCACCTCCACCCGAGAATGGTTTTAATGAGTCAATGGATGACTCCAAACCACCATCACGTCCCAAATTATCATGGGCTCAGACTTTCTGGAAGCGACCGATTCTCCAATGACACCACGCTCAGATGTAACATCCCTCTCTGGTGGTGACAACGTCTTCAACACCTCCACAATCCTCCTCAAAACTCAAGAACCTTCTCTTGTACTTGCTGCTCCTCCTTATCCACAGGAGACGACACCTGATCAGGCAGTTGGGGGCGGGACTCCAACTCACCACCCGTCCTGTGTGCCCGATCCCTATCTCGCTCCCAAAACACCACGCCCTCCATCCGATGTTTGTTCCTCACCTGCACCTTTGAAGCAGGGGCTGCGACGTCCACCACAGGTCCAGGCACATGTTTCGCTTGTCACAGGTCGCCGCTATGTGATTTATACTCACCACATAGGCGGCACGTACGTCGTTGTCCTGGGTACATTACCATTACCTGCGTCCTGAAATCTTGTAGGTACAAATAGGATGGTATTTTGTGCCTCAAAGTCATTTTGAGGTTGAAAGAACCCTCTGGAAACCAGCATAGGCTCCTGCCGCCCACGTACCATGTTGAGCATAATGCACCGTCCCATACCCTTTTCAAAAACTTTCCTTATATCTGCCTCGTCCGCCTCCCAAAAGGGGAAAGTTGCGTAACTTGATCCACGTATAATACGTGAAACATCTATCATTCTTACAGTGGACAAGCTGGTGGGGACGTTAAGACTCACGTCCTGAAACCTGGTGATTAACGATTCTTTAAAAGTTGCTGATAGCAGTTTTGACGAAAATTCGTTGTCCTCCGTTCAATGCTACACCATACAATTTACTATCTTGTACTCCATAAGTCTCCGTATGATCTTTGGCAATAAGACTTGCGCAGGAAACTGGTCGTTATCGTTCCTTTTTAAATAGCTCGTGCCTACAGTATTTATCCTTCGTCTCAGACTAACCGCCATCTTGACGATCACAGTGCACCTAAGTTGTTAGCCGAGGTGTGACAGCACCACTTCACACCACTGCAGCCAGGTAACTCCAGGGGTTACTAGCCCATTGTTCATGGCATTTTAGTTGACTTTTTCACCACGCATGGCTTACGGAGGAAAGATTCTTATTCCACTTCCTCAATGATATAAAATAAACATAATAAGAAAACTCAGATGAGTGTTTATACATAAACGTGTTCATGCATGTGTAGTGTGACCTGAGTGTAAGTAGGAGTAGCAAGACGTACCTGAAGTCTTGCACGTTTAGGAGACAGAAAAAAGAAACCAGAAATCCTAACATAATGTAAAACAATTAAGGCTTCCGTTTTACACTTACTGCCCAGGGAGGGGAGTACCTTACTGGGCAGTTTGCTGTCTACCAACCCGCAGATTTTTAGGTAAAAAATTGCGATTTTGGGTTATATAGCAACGCTCTTCTTGGCGAATAAGGCAGCGAAAATTTGGATATGTAATTATTGCGCAAAAATCATTCTGAACCTAACGAAGAAAAAATATATATTTCATTGTGTTTGTTTATTATTTAAAATTTCTGTAAACTTATCTAAAATTTTATTTAGTTTGATTGGACTTAATTGTGGGTTGTTATAATAAGGTGAGGTAAGTTTTGCAAGGTGGGATCTTGATACAAAGAATTCTTCAAAACTTGTAGATTGTTTGGACGAAGACCCACTTAGACTACTGGATGGAACCACTTTTGACCCCCCCTCCCCCTGCTTCGCCTCCCTGACTCAGTTTTTAAGCCACGTCTAGGCCCTATGGTACATTCTACAAGTTGATGGATGAACACATCGATCCATGTGAGGGATGATTCCCCCCAAAATCCTCTTTTCTGTTGGTATTGGACTGATGAAGCCCCTATTGGCGAAACGTTTCCCTCAATTAAAAATTCCCCTATGTTGCAAAAGTTTTTTGATCTCCAAATTTTCGGTTTTTTTAAA
>NW_026469916.1:0-11832 GCF_026875155.1 Cherax quadricarinatus | reverse complement strand
CGGGCCAAAAATTTAAATACCAATTGCTCTGGACAACCATTCATTACCAACACCTCTTCTTGGCAAAATGCCACATATAACAGGGCGCCCCCCCCCCTTCTTCCTAATCATGTCTAAAGCTGTCCTGAACTTTCTAACTAAATCCTCACTTCTACGCTTGCCTACATCATTGCCTCCAGCACTGAGGCAAATAATAGGATGATCCCATTACCGTTCATGATGTTGTCAAGCCGGCTAACAATGTCCTCCATCCCAGCCCCAGGAAAGCATACCCTTTGTCTCCTACTCCTGTCCTTCAAGCAGAATGCCCTATCCATGTATCTAACCTGGCTACCCCAACAACAACAATATTCTTACCTTCCTTGTTGTCGTTCGTCGTGACGATCCCAGTAGTAGACTCACATTCGTCGGGTAGCACCGAGTATGCGTTGGAGGTTTCCACGGGAGTTTCCACAGCAGTCCTCTTTCTTCTTCATTGTTTCTGGCTTTCCATTCGTCTTCTTGATCGTCAACTTCGTCGTCCCTGCTGTCCAGCCACTGACCACGATCCCTTCTTCACCTGAGGACTCGAAACAGGAGGACTACTACGAACCTCTTGTTTTCCTCGGTCAATCGCCGTATCTCCATCTTCGCTGCCCTCAATTCTTCCTTAAGTTGCTGGTAAAGTTGCTCGATGAGGGCATCTTGGTTCAGTCCACGGGAGCAAACAAGACACTTCTTCACAGAGTTAAGTATAGGTCAGCACTCAAAGTACAGGTCACCACTCAAGAGCACACAAACAGGTCTTCACAGAGCTAAATACACGTCACCACTGAGCTAAGTACACGTCACCACTGAGCTAAGTACACGTCACCACTTGAGGATGTCTCTCCACGAGAGAACCTGCAGTAATGGATTTAAATTAGATAAGTTTAGATTTAGAAAGGACATAGGAAAGTATTGGTTCGGAAATAGGGTAGTAGATGAGTGGAACAGTCTACCTAGTTGTGTTATTGAGGCTAGGACTTTGGGTAGTTTCAAATTTAGGTTGGATAAGTACATGAGTGGGAGGGGTTGGATTTGAGTGGGACTTGCACATCAGAGCTTATTTCTTGGGTGGCATTGAAAATTGGGTTGGGCAAATGTTTTGTTAGTGGGATGAATTGTAAAGGACCTGCCTAGTATGGGCCAACAGGCCTCCTGCAGTGTTCCTCCTTTCTTATGTTCTTATCTCCTGACTTACTATAGTAGCATTTCGTTGTTAGTGCCTAACCGTAGTAGTCTGCAACTGCTGCAACTTTTTCCATAGTGGTCTGCTGCAGCCGCTGTCTCGCTATAGTAGTCTTCTACAGCTGCTGTCTCACTGTGGAAGTGTGCGACAACTGCTGTTTGATGGTGTAGCTATTTTCTCAGTGCAGTAGTTTGCTGCAGATGCTCTCAGACTCGGTGGTTCATGGGGGATGTTGTGGAACTGCAGCACCCACTATTTCCTTTAAATCTTTGATTATATAACGTACAAGTATAAAGAAAGAATTAAATAAAAAAAGAGTAATTATATTGCATGTTATCGATAATATCGAGTGAAAATAGGGGGTGCTGCAGTTCCACAGCACCCCCGCACGAGCCGCCACTGCCGGGTCTCAGTGTCGTAGTTATCTGCAGTTTGTGCTTCACCACAGTAGTCGACTAAAGCTGCTATCACAGAACTGTGATCAGATAAAGCTGCTATCTCACCACGGTAGCCTGTGTTGATAAAGGAATAAAATACCGTCAAGTTGATGATTAAGACACATGTGCAACAGTTGGGTATCTTCATTATTGAAATGTTTCACCAACACAGTAGACTTCTTCAATCAAATACAGAGGCAGAAGGTGTAGTAGTGAAATGAAGACAATGCCATCAGTCTATAAACCTTGGAGAAATAGTATTTGAGGTGATCAGTCTGGAGAAGAGTTCAACTCCATGGTACTTAACGATATGAACCTGAAACAATAGAAACCAGTCCTATATATGTTTCATTTACAGTGTAGGCGAAACACTTCAACAATAAAGATACCCAGTTATTGCACATGTGTCTTACTCATCAACTTGTTGAAATTTTATGCCCGTTTCAACAGAAGTGTCCGGCACTGCAACACAACATTATCTTGGTACAGATGATAACTTCCACTCTTCATGGCATAATTACTAGTTATGAGTGGGAAGGGTTGGATTCGAGAGAGACCTGCCTAGCATGGACCAGTAGGTTTACTGGAATGCCTCTCAATTCTTACCTTCTTGCTTCTACTAGTGAACCCCGTCTCCTGCAACGTCTTCGAGATCTTCCATTTCATCTTCGACAGTATTTAAGACTCAATTCTCATGATTCAGCTTCATATCGTTCCAGACCATGAAGTTGATCTCTTCTCCAGGCTGAGGGACTGACCATCTCAAATACTAAATCTCTAGGGTTGATCAACTGATTACGTCATCTTCATTTCATACTTCACCTGCTGCCTCTGTATTTGACTGAAAAAGCCTACTGTGCAGGCGAAACGTTTCAATAATAAAGAAACCAAACTGGTGCACATATGTCGTACTTATGAGTAGAAGTCTGATGTAGAAGACTCCTTATTGTACAGTGGACCCCCGCATAACGATCACCTCCGAATGCGACCAATTATGTAAGTGTATTTATGTAAGTGCATTTGTACGTGTATGTTTGGGGGTCTGAAATGGACTAATCTACTTCACAATATTCCTTATGGGAACAAATTCGGTCAGTACTGGCACCTGAACATACTTCTGGAGTGAAAAAATATCGTTAACCGGGGGTCCACTGTATACTATAATACCTGCTGCTCCATTTTAGTATTCTTTTATAGTTTGTACCTTACCAATCTAGTCTACTTCTGTTGCTACCTTTCCATGGTAGTCTACTGCAGTTGCTGTCACACTGCAGTACTCTGCTGCAGCAGTAATAATGCTACACAGCCCACTCTGTGTAATGGTCTGCTGATGTTTTTAGCTAACTTAAGTTAGCTGCTGCAGTTTCTGTTTCAGTGTAGTACTGTGCTGCAGCTTCTCTCCCACCATAGTTGCCTGTGGATTTGTTGTCACACAGCAGTAAGAATCTAATGCATCACCTTGACAGCATCAAATGGAGGGAATATGGGAGAAGTGAATGCGTTCAAATATTTGGAAGTGGACTCCTTAGCAGATGTATCTTTGAAA
The DNA here is from genome assembly GCF_026875155.1 of Cherax quadricarinatus. Lineage (NCBI taxonomy): Eukaryota > Metazoa > Arthropoda > Malacostraca > Decapoda > Parastacidae > Cherax > Cherax quadricarinatus. Next base: position 8,639 of record NW_026469916.1, on the reverse strand, counting down.
GATAAAATGAACCTAGAATTGACGAACGGAAAAAGGTGAGTGGAGAATTGAGGAATCTTTAGAGACAAAGACCATTATCCACGGAAGTAAAGCAGGAAATGTCAGAGAGTATACTGGTATTAATAATTTTATATGGGAGTGGAAAATGGGCTGTTAATGTTGAAGGAAGGAGGAGGCTGGAGGCAGTGAAGATGTTATGGAGAAATTTTCTCTTGAAAGGGGGGTATCAGCCCCTTCAACCCCTTCAGCCCCTTTCAGTTCTTTCACCCTCTCAGAAAGGGCACATGGCGTCTTGCTTGCTTCTGATCAACAGATGCAGTACCAGCGCGTGTCATAGTTACGCCACTCTACTTGCAGAGACCAGTGTTGCAACCCGAGTGTGCGTTAATGAGAGCAATTACTCTCTTACGGCAGCAGGAAAATTAACAAGAAAACTTGCATTACTTTATTCTAATGTGGGGCATTAAAGAACTCTCAGAGATTGAAAGAAATCAAGATATCTTTTATCAAGTACATATTGCATTCTGTTGCAGTGTTTTAGCAAGGAAGAATAATAATGCTGAATTCAGCAAATCTTTTGTAGGAGGGTGAAGCCGTGGCAGGGTTGGGCAGATTGATTTAAGAACTGGTACAAGAAACTCCTGCTTCATGCTAGAAAAACAGACAAAGACACAAGTGATTCGCGCATTTCTGTTCCTCAGTGACAATTTCAGCCATTCGTGGTAGACCTATGTTGTGAAATTACCACAAAATAAATGACAAATATTGGAGAACAGTGTAGTGTACAGTGTTGTGAACAATCTTCAGATACAACACACTGTAAGACACTACTACTTCAGTCAAGACAGCAGAAACTGGGGTGACACTCGAGGGTCAGCTACAAAAACCCAGGTAAGTCTAAGAAGACATACACTTAGTTAGGTTGGCTGTGCAGCAGATAGCTAAGACAACCTGTTTGGAGTTACTAAAATCCCCTGTAACTGACAGGCCATTGAGCTCAAAAAAAAAAAAAAAGTAAATTGAGTCAGCATTCAGTTACTGACTGATATGCTGATATAATGCTCTTTTAGGGCAATTATTCTTATGCTTGCTTACTTATCCATCAACAGCTATGGGCTCTAGAATAGCTGTTTCACGTCAGAAGAGTTTTCTGAGCACAGCTGCAGAAAGACTTGAGACAGCAACAATGCTACGTACCTTTATTCCTGTATACAGATACATAGCATATATTCTACAGAATCACATACACTTGTCCTTCGAACCGGATAGTGGCGACATAGTGCTCCAACAACTTGTAATTCAGTATACATGTACATAAGGACATGATTATTATTATTATTATAATCAAGGGGAAGCGCTAAACCCGGAGGATTATACAGCACATAAGGACATGAGGTCCTTCATAAACGAAGTTGCCACAAAATTGTTTTAGTTTATCCGCGTTAAGGAAGTATGTAGAATTTTTTGTGTGTAGCCGCTACATGGCTGGGTTTTATACTTTATACCTTTGTATTTTGTGATGTTTTTCTCAGCATAAAGTTTTTATTCATATACTATGTTAACTGAATAGGGTTTACATGCTAAGATAATTGCACATATGTTGCCTTTGGTAGTTGTTGACATTCAATGTTGCAACCTTCTTAGAAATATTAATCACTTGAAGTGTATTTTTTTTTCACCTGGTTGAGGTGTTATTTTAAGTAAAGACATGTATCCCATTGTTAATATTATTAATAATTTGTCTTTGGTGTTACTGTATCACTCATGATAGTATAATTACTATGTTTCCTTTAATGTCAAGTTAAGATGCAATCAGGTTTGTGATGGTTATATTATTTTGCGGGTGGGGGGGGGGGGAGGGGGGCGAAATTGTGACAAAAGTTTAAGCCTTTAAAGGCAATATCATTTTGGTATAACACTGGGTGTACTATGGTGTGTGGAGTGACAGTGTCACGACACTTTTGTCTGGTGTAGTCATTTTTGTGTAAGGGTAAATTGGGGATTTGTGATTTAACTCATTTTGTGTATTTTTTTAATATCATTTCCACCTTGTAATGTTTTAAATAAAATATATAAAAAACAAAACTAGAGTTTTACCAAAAAAAAAAAAAAAAATTCCTCCAGGCTGAGAGAGAATGATGAACTAGACTCATCTGTCTCGCTCCCCTCAAGCAAGGTTCCTTGATGTTGGTGAGGGGCTCTTGATTTAGGAAATTGGATCTGTGCTCCAGTTCCCCGAATTAAGCCTGAATGCCTTCCACATCCTCCCCAGGCGCTGTATAATCCTCCGGGTTTAGCGCTTCCCCCTTAATTATAATAATAATAATAATCTGTCTCGCTAGCTTTAGAAAATGGGAGGCACTCAGAGTCCCCCAGAGTCACCCACTCAGAGTCCCCCAGAGTCACCCACTCAGAGTCCCCCAGAGTCACCCACTCAGAGTCCCCCAGAGTCACCCAACACAAAACAGGGCACCCAGTGAGGCTGCCTCACCTGCAGCTCACCCACTCTCGCTCCTCCCTCAGCTTACGCTTACTCAGCTTCAACAAACCAGACTACAGTCAGTAAGTAAGTAAGTAAGTTTATTCAGGTATACACAAATACAGTTACATAGAATTATCATACATAGCAGCATATGTGTAGAGAACCTGGGATAACCCAAAAAAGTCAGACAGAGTGACTTATTTAAGTAGGATCCTCTATGATTTCTTTATCATTCATGGGAGGAACAGGTTCGAGTCAGCTTGTCTGAATGTGTATATCTACATAGTGTTTATAGTGTTTATAAACATAAATTCTCTTATATATTTTAAGGAGGTTAATATTAAGTTTAAGCTTATATATACATTAGCAGTGGCATTTATATGTGTGATGTATAATGTATGATGTGTATAGCATCATCGCAAGTATCACAAGCTGATGCAGCATCTACAGAACATCAAGGTCCAGCCATATGTACCCTGTACCCATCAAGGTCAATGTCACGATCACTAGATCAGTGGTGTTCTTACACAGTCATAACACTCTCAGCTGTTTCACTGTCATGAAGTATTTAAAAACACTCGTAGTGTGGTGTTAGGAATTATTTTCAGTATTCATGTTCAACATGGCATCATTGAAAACTCAATTTAAATCATTGCAAACTAAAATTACACAAGTGGAAAATTTGCTTGTTATCTGTGAAGGGTTGGCTCAAAATTCGAATATAGATTTTGATATATTGGAAGCAAAACTGAATCTTCTTTCAAATCATTTGAAGAACATTAATTCAGATTATGAAAATTATGAAAGTGGTTTCTTAGAGTGAGATCCATCTGATAATGAACTTCAGCAAGTTTTGGTACATTTGGTGCTCAACAAGAAAAGTGGGTAGAAGACTTTGTGCCTGCCACAAAATTCTTCACAAAGAACTACTGTAGGTAGTGGTCAACCTGTTACACCTCCCACAACAAGCATACCACTACCCAGTCTTCCTACACTCTCATTACCTATATTTCAAGGTCATAACTATGAAGAATTCATCAGTGGTTTCCAGTCCCTGGTACATTCAAGAGCTGATATTGATGAGATTGCTAAGTTCAACTATCTTAAATGTCTTGTGAAGGGAGAATCCTGTGATTAAGTCATTTCCGGTGGTCAAAGGCAATTATTATCTAGCTTTATGAGTCTTGTCAGACAATTACTTTGATGCTGACGAAGCCAGAGTTAGACATGCAGTCAGAATCTCAAGCTTGAAGCCACCCAGACATCGTTTTTCAGACTTACAGTCATTTAGATCACACTAGACAATAGTCTCAGATCTCTAAACACTAAACATAAATCAATGTGATTGGTTTATTAGTGAAATTGTACAGAATAAGTTGTCATCACAAACTATTGAACGATTAAATATTATGTTCAGTAAACACTATTTCACTTGTGAAGAAATTAGCAATGGTTTACAAACAATAGTTTCATGCATGCAAGCAACGAGACAAGATGAAAAATCTTGTGATGGAACACATTGGGCACAGTATTGTAGTCAATACACATCAATGGAGGCACGTAAACAACGTGTTCATCAGCTGAAAAGGTGCATCAAGTGTTTAGGTGAACACAAGGGAGGAAAATGCTCACTGAAGAAGTGTTTTAAATAATGGTATGCATCATGCAGCATTATGCCCAAGCACTTATGCTGAACAGCAGACAACTTCCACAAATAAATTACACAAAACCAATGTGCTAACATTATTTGATCAAGGCTCACAAAGGTCCTTCATAAGAAGATCAGTGTTGCAGAAACTGAATAAACAACCATATGCCAAAATACAGTTAGATATAGCTGGTTTTTTTTTCAAATTTCTGGTAAAAATACATATGACCTAGCCAAATTTAGTGTTGGATGAGGAAACAAGAAAAAGACAGTACAAGCTGTGGTAGTCGATGATTTGCATAAGTCTGTGCAGACCCGGGGATTAAAAGCAACAGTTGCAGCAGTAAAGGCAGCCAAGGTGAATTTAGCCTGTACAGACATACAGACGGACATAATTAGTCTAATTGAGTTAATCAATGGAAGTGATTATTATTACTGCTTTGCGCGAAATAGTAAGTAAACATGATGTTCACTTGCTGAAAACAGCAGGAGGCCACATGATATGTGGTCCCATTCCCTATCAAAGTGGGAAAGAAGCTGATATTGATTCAGTGGAAAATGTACTAGTTACGAGAATAACCGCTGATCATGTACCACAGCAAAAATTATCATTACTGGAAGAAATGAATGAACCAGTTGATAAGTTGTGGGATTTAGATGCGATAGGTATTGATGTAAATAAACCAAGCCCACAAGAGTCTCAGACTTATAACCAATATTTGGACACTGTCAAATATAAAGATGGACAGTATTGGGGTAGGTTACCATGGAAATTAATCCACCACATCTGCCTAGCAATTATCGCATGGCTTTCGGACAGATGAAAGCACAAATACATGAGCTCAGGAAGAATCCAGAGCTACTGACTGTCTATGATAATATCATACAAGAACAGTTGGACAATAAATTAATTGAGGAAGTAGTCGAAGATAAGTTGAAGACAGAAGCTCATTATCTCCCGCACCATGGAGTCAGAAAAGATTCTGAAACCACTCCACTACGTGTTGTATATAATTGCAGCGCACGTGCAAATAAAGATGTAGCAAGTCTTAATGATTGTCTGATGACAGGATCCTCACTAACTGAGAAGCTTGGAGACCTGCTTATGAAATTTCGCACAAACCCACATGCCTACACGGCTGATATTTCCAAAGCTTTCTTAAGAGTAGGACTACAAGAAATAGATAGAGATTATACTCGATTCTTGTGGCCTGAAAAACCACATGATCCTCAAAGTCCTGTGAAAACTTATTGTCTCAAATCAGTATTATTTGGTGCAACATCCTCTCCATTCTTACTAGAAGCTACTCTAAATACACATTTGAAGAAATCTGAAAGTCCCTTCAAAGAAATCTTAAAGAAAAGTTTCTATGTGGACAATCTTCAAGGTACTGTGAATAAAGAGGAGGATTTGAAATCCTTACAGAGAAGCAAACAAGGAGATGAAAGAAGCAAATATGTCTCTAAGGATGTGGAATACTAATTCAAAGCAATTAAGGGAGCTTATCAAAGAAGATTTCCCTGAAACTGAAATTCCTGATTGCAACAATATGCTGGGACTTAACTGGAACACACAGGAAGATACTTTGAGTCTCAAAAGGATAAACAATAAATCATGCAGTACACTCACTAAACGTAGTTTACTGTCAGAGGTATCACAATGTTTTGATCCTCTAGGACTCGTCTCACCAATTACCATAAAGGGTAAAATGCTTATGCAAGATGCATGGAAGCTCAAAATTGGATGGGATGAGAACTTGCCTCTAGAAATGAGTCAAGCATGGGATGAAATATCCAGGGAGTTTAAACAACTTCATCAAATTAAATTTCCCAGACAAATAGGTCAAGAGGGAAACAAGTACACATTACATGTGTTCTGTGATGCGTCAACCAGAGGTTATGGCGCTGTAGCTTACATGAGTAATGCTGAAGGAAGTACACTAATTACTTCAAGGCCAGGGTGCACCCTTGAAGGTCAGAACAGTACCACAACTGGAACTGACAGCCAAGCTCATGATGTTTCTCTTCAAATCACTTGCTCTCTCTAGGCTGGAATACTGCTGACAATAACTGCTTCCCTGAAGGCAGGCGAAATTGCTGGCCTGGAGAAAGCAAAGAGAACTTTCACGGCACACATAATTATGATAAAGCACCTATATTACTGGGAACAGTTGAAGTCCCTTGATTTCCATTCCCTGGAATGCAGGCGAGAAAGATACAAGATAATATTCACTTGGAAAAGCCTAGAGGAACTAGTTCCAAACCTGCACAAGAAAAACACTCCCTACGAAAACAAAAGACTTGGCAGGAGATGCAACATTCCCCCGATGAAAAGCAGAGGCGCCACGAGTATACTAAGAAACAACACAATAAATGTCAGGGACCAATGACTGTTCAACTGCCTCCCAGCATACCGTAAAAGTATTACCAATAGAACCCTGGCTGTCATCAAGAACGCACTGGACAGGCACCTATAGTCAGTACCTGATCAGCCAGGCTGTAGTCCGTCGGTTTACGTGCAGCCAGCAGTATCAGCCTGGTTGATCAGACCCTAATCCACCACGAGGCCTGGTCTCAGGTCGGGCCGCGGGGGCGTTGTTTTCCGAAAGCCTCTCCAGGTATACTCCAGGCCTAGTGAAGCTTGCACAAACACCAAATTTGGTGGAGCTTCTGCAAACTCCAAGCCAGGTGTAACTCAAAAAACATAGGCCTGGTGAAATCTCTATAAATCCAATACCTGGATAAGCATATAAAATTCTGCCTAGAGAAACTTTAATAAACACGGCGCCTAAGGTATTTTTTAAAACACCAGGTATTACCTGGAGTTTACCTGGAGAGAGTTCCGGGGGTCAACGCCCCCGCGGCCCGGTCTGTGACCAGCACTCCTGGTGGATCAGAGCCTGATCACCAGGCTGTTGCTGCTGGCTGCACGCAAACCAACGTACGAGCCACAGCCCGGCTGATCAGAACTGACTTTAGGTGCTTGTCCAGTGCCAGCTTGAAGACTGCCAGGGGTCTGTTGGTAATCCCCCTTATGTGTGCTGGGAGGCAGTTGAACAGTCTCGGGCCCCTGACACTTATTGTATGGTCTCTTAACGTGCTAGTGACACCCCTGCTTTTCATTGGGGGGATGGTGCATCGTCTGCCAAGTCTTTTGCTTTCGTAGTGAGTGATTTTCGTGTGCAAGTTCGGTACTAGTCCCTCTAGGATTTTCCAGGTGTATATAATCATGTATCTCCCCCTCCTGCGTTCCAGGGAATACAGGTTTAGGAACCTCAAGCGCTCCCACTAATTGAGGTGGTTTATCTCCTTTAATGCACGCCGTAAAAGTTCTCTGTACATTTTTTTAGGTCGGAAAATTTCACCTGCCTTGAAAAGGTGCTGTTAGTGTGCAGCAATATTCCAGCCTAGATAGAACAAGTGACCTGAAGAGTGTCATCAGGGGCTTGGCCTCCCTAGTTTTTGAAGGTTCTCGTTATCTATCCCGTCATTTTTCTAGCAGATGCGATTGATACAATGTTATGGTCCTTGAAGGTGAGATCCTCCGACATGATCACTCCCGGTCTTTGACGTTGGTGTTTCGCTCTATTTTGTGGCAGTTGAGATTCCATAAAAAACTTTTTGGAATCTCTATTAACAAGCAATGAAACAATTTTTGGAGAGATTTAGTGTTGAAGATATTGGCCTTACCACTATGTTTAATTTTTAAAATTTAAATATGAAACTTAGCTGATAAAGGACAGCAAATCGTCTACACAGCCGCCCCTGCAGACGAGGTCTAGAAGCTGTCGAAACCATCTCAACATGGGCTGTCAAGAAATATAATTGTAAGTATATAAATTACCCCTAGGGGGTGTTATGTCACATATTTCATACACTGGTGGCTGACAATATACTACTTGTTTGGACTCAATGGTCCGCATTCACCGGGGTTTTATGAAAGTTTCTAACTCACGACTTTATACTCAACTGCGCATCATAGTTTGTACATCACGAGTTAGAACACTTACCTGGGTATATGTATTTTGACCCGTAATTACGCCGGATATCCGTTGGTTGATTGAAGGGTAGTGTTCTTTGAAGAATGTCGCACTACACTCTGTTGGATCGCAACACTCGTTGTTACACTGTTCATCAATAATTGTTCACACAAAGTTATCACTGGAGAAGTTGATCACACTTCACTTAAGTGTTTATTGTGGTTTATGAGACACTTTGTTCACACTAACGCACAGATCAGTGTTCTTTGCTGGTTTCCTAGCGTCGTGTCACTCGTAGTAAAAGCCCCAAAATTAATCTGAAAGACGCCACAGCGCTCCATGCCGTCACTGCCCCCAGCACAAAAAAAAAGCTGACCTAGTACTCCTTGCTTCCTTGCCATTTCCTCGATGAAGCAAAGCAGAATGTTTGATTCTTGCTCTCTTAAGCATAGACAACAATGTCCACTTCTTTACTATGGTAATAAAGTGGGGCGGGTTTTCCCCTTTAAATTTTCTTGCTAAAAAAAAA
>NW_026469915.1:0-34292 GCF_026875155.1 Cherax quadricarinatus | reverse complement strand
TTTCGACTTTGATTTGGCATAGGAGAAGAAATACTTTGGGTTTCTTTCGATTCATTTATGCTTTTAGTTCTTCCCGCGATTCCTGACTCCTAAAGGATTCCTTTAGCTTAAGTTCGATGCTTGCTATTTCTCTGACCAGTGTCTCCCTACGCATTTCAGATATATTGAACTCTTTTAGCCGTTCTGTTATTCTTTTCCATCGCCTGTAAAGGGAGCGCCTGTCTCTTTCTATTTTACATCTACTCCTCCTTTTTCTTTTAGGAATAAGCCTTGTGCATATATCGAGTGCCACCAAGTTAATCTGTTCTAGGCATAAGTTGCGGTCTGTGTTGCTTACTATATCTTCCCAGCTTATATCGGTTAGGACTTGGTTTACTTGGTCCCACTTTATGTTTTTGTTATTGAAGTTGAATTTGGTGAATGCTCCCTCATGACTAGTCTCATTATGTCGGTCTGGGGCTCCACGCATACATGTCTGAACCTCAATTATGTTGTGATCTGAGTATATTGTTTTTGATATGGTGAAATTTCTTATCAGATCATCATTGTTAGTGAAGATGAGGTCTAGTGTATTCTCCACACTAGTAGGCTCTATTATTTGCTGGTTTAAATTGAATTTTGTGCAGAGATTTAAAAGCTCGTGTGAGTGTGAGTTTTCATCAGAGCTGCCTCCTGGTGTTATTACCGCAACAATATTATTTGCTATATTCCTCCATTTTAGGTGCCTTAAGTTGAAATCCCCCAGGAGCAAGATGTTGGGTGCAGGAGCTGGAAGATTTTCCAGACAGTGGTCAATTTTTAACAGATGTTCCTGGAATTGCTGGGATGTTGCATCCAGAGGCTTGTAGACTACCACAATGACTAGGTTTTGGTTCTCGACCTTTACTGCTAAAACTTCCACTACATCATTTGAGGCATTAAGCAGTTCTGTGCAAACAAGTGACTCTGCAATGTACAGGCCAACCCCCCCCCCCTCCTTTTGCCTGTTCACTCTGTCACATCTGTATAGGTTGTAACCTGGGATCCATATTTCATTGTCCAAGTGATCCTTTATGTGGGTCTCGGTGAAAGCCGTGAACATTGCCTTTGCCTCTGCAAGCAGTCCATGGATGAAAGGTATTTTGTTGTTTGTTGCTGGCTTTAGACCCCGTATATTTGCAAAGAAGAATGTTATCGGACTGGTGGTATTGTTGGTACTGGGGGTGGATTTTTTTTCGGCATTAGTACCCTGTATCTTTTGGGTTTGGGAGTGGAGGTCAAACTGGGGTTCCATTTCCAAAATTTGGAGGGAAATTTGGTGTCCGGTTTTTTTTGTTTTTTTTTTGCCGGATTTTTTCCCCCTTTTTGGGGGCATTAAAAACCCTTTTCCCTCCTTGGGAGTTTTGTTTTTTTCCCCTTTTAATGGTTTTGGGAATTGTTTGTATTTTTTCCTGTTTTAATGGTTATGCCTAAAATTTTAAAGGGTAAGGGGAATTTTCTTTTCCGGGTTGAAGGGAACATTTTTTCGGGGGGCAAAGTTCAGGAGGGGTTTTTCCATTTTCCCTTTGAAAGGGGAAAAAAGGCAATTTCCTAGGGGGGTTTTCCTTTGGTTGGGTCCCTTATGTTTTTTTTCCAGTTTCCCCTTTCATTTACCCAAAGTGAAAAGGGAAGTCCCCCCGGGTTTTTTTGGTTTAAAATTCCTTTTTTTCTTCCCGTACCCCGGGGGGCCTTTTTTGGTCACTCCTACCCAATAGCCCAACTACCCCCACGGGTTTGTTTTTGGTTATTCCCTCACTTTTCCATTTGGAGTCCTCTTTTGAAAAATTTCCGTGGTTTTTTTTAATTTGGAAATTTTGGGTTTTTAACCTTTGGGGATAACATTTGGGTTTCCCCCCCCATGGCCCCCCCCCTAGGAGGTCATTTTTATGTTTTCCCCTTTTTCTGCTTTAAAAACCCGCCCAAATTTGGACCAAATCCCCCAGTTCACCTTTTACTTCTCCCAGGACAGCATTCCAGCTTCCCCCATTACTGTCCCCCGGGGACAGCACCTCCGGGTTCCCCTTTATGTCTCCCGGGGACAGCCCCCCAGCTTCCCCTTTAAATGTCCCCCCGGACAGCACTATAACCCCCCCCAAAAAATTTTACTGCTACAAAGGCCCTTCAACCCCACCCTTTTCAGTTTCTGATACATGGCCGTATAAAGGGGGCATTTTCCATTCACCCCAGACTTTTTATTTTCCCCTCTGTTGTGGGAAAGTTCCAGGTTTTTATGAAAGCGGGTTTTTGATGTTGTCCTCTTTAAATACCCTTGTGATTTTAGTCCACGGGATTTATCTCATTTGGGCATCCCCAAAAACATTTCCCCTGTTTTAATACTGCTTGTAGCTAGTTCTTGGATATCTGCACAAGGGGGGCGGGGACACCTTTTTTCCACAAAAATGCCCAATTTATCCATGTGGAACCCCGTTTGTTTGATTGCCACAAAAAACTAAACGAGCTTCATAATGATTTGAATGGTTGATTTACTGTAATTCTACTAGCAACCTCTTGAATATTTTTTTAATAACCTCCTTAAATAAAGCTCAAAGCTATTTGTATTTTCTGGAGGGGGTTTTGTTGGGTGTGGCTTAACGGGGGAAAAAATTTCCGGGGAAAAAATTTAAACCCCCAGGGGGTTACCCACCGGGAAAACCCAAGAACCCGTGCGTCATCGGGGACTTTAAACCCTTATTTCCTTTTTTGGGGTCCTTAATCTTGTTCCCGGGAAATGGGACCCACAACTATCAACTAAACACCAGGGCCCGGAAAAATCCCGGGAAAATAGTGCTAATATTGGTGAATTTAATGCCGAAAAGGTTTGGTTTGGAGTTTTAAGAATTGTAGGGGCCCCATCCCACACGGTGATGGGAATTTTGGCTAAAAATTTCCCAACCCCCAAAACCAAGTGTTTAATTGTGACGAAACAGGCCTGTTCGGGAAAAGAAAATGTCCCCCCGGACCACATTGCTTGGGGGGAAAAAGGGCACTCCCCGGGACAAAGTAGGGAAAGGGCCCGGCAAAACTCCTTGTTTTGTTGAAATTGTTTGGCAGGGTTTTTCCCCAAAGTGAACCCCCTTTACTATGTTCACTCTGAAAATCCCGTGTTTTAAAAAAAAACAGTGTTCATACTCATCAAAAAAAGGTTTAAGTTCTTTTTAACATTTATTTATGAAAAGTTATTGTCCCTTTTTTTTTTTCTCTTGTTTTTTTGTACGGAAATCTTTTTTTTTCATGAAAAAAAAAATTTTTTTAATCCTTTGGCTGTCTGGAATGATTAATTGGTTTTCTTTTATTTTTTAGGGGGAAAATTTTAATTGGGTTTAATGAAAATTTTGGGCAACGATGAGCTTCGGTTTAAATATCGTTAGGCGGGGGTTTCCACTGTTTTATGGGTTGTTATTATTATTATTATTATTGTTTATCATTATTTTTATTATTATTATTATTATTATTATTATTATTTTTATTATTATTATTGCATAAAGGTTTTAGAGAGAGCTTGTGATTTTAATATTTACCTGCAGGGGCCAGCACATTGTGAAATTTTAAATTTAGGTTCGGGGTACACACAAGTTTAATTATCAGAGGATGTCCCATAAAAAATATGCAATAACCTTAAAACATTAAAAATTTTAAAATTTTCCCTTGGGAAAAATAGAGGGGATGTGTCAGGGAAAATGTAAAAAAAAACCCGGGGGTTTTACCATGGTTACCGTTTTAAAAAAAAGACAGGGGGGGGGAGCTTTTATAGTGTTTTTTGGGTTTCATAATTTGATATTTTCTATTAGCAGGTGCCTTTTAAAGCAAAACGCCTTTAAAGGGGGCCCCTTTACTGTATTTGAACTCCTTGTATATGACCTTGATTACTTTTACCATAACTTCTCATTGGAACTAAAATTTTTTTTTGCTTTTTGAAATACATAGAAAAAAGTGTATGTTTTTGCAGTAAGTCATGTGAAATTTTTTTGGTTTTGAGAGATTTTAAATTTTAAATGTAGTTGTTAGGAAAAGCGTGGGTTCTTTATTGTTTAATTATTTTTTTTAGGTTAGGTTAGTAAGGTTTTGGGTTTTCATGTAACAAATTTTTAATTTTTAGGTTTTACGTGGACCCCCCCTAACGATCAGCCCCAATAGCCCAAATTATTTTAAGTGTATTTTTGAAAAGTGTTTTGTGGTTTTTTTTTTGGGGGTTAAAAACGGACTAATTTTAATTCACAATTTTCTTATGGGAAAAAATTCGGTCTATAAGGGGCACCCAAACAGACTTCTGGGGATTAAATTAATATCGTTGGGCTGGGGTCCACTGATTTTTTTTATTTTTGGTTAGGTTATTTTGGGAAAAAAATAAAATAAAATTTTTTAATTTAAACCAAAAATGGTCCAAATGTATATATGCGGTTTTTACCGTTTAGTGCTCCAAGCATATATATATTTTTTAAATGCTATTCCCCCAAAGGAATTTTAATATATACATTTTTTTTTTTACTGTCTTCAAAAATTTTGGGACAATTTGGGTTTGGGTGCTTGTCGCTTTGAATGGGTTTCCCAAATCAGTGTGCACAGTATTTAAAAAAACTGGGACCCAAATTTGTACCTTGTGGGAAACACCAGTTCAAATGAACGCCAGTAGAGCAAACCGCAGCAAAAATCTGGGATTCAAAAAAAGTCTGTGTATTAACACTCCCCTTTTAAGAGGAAAATGATTTTTTACCCCGGGGTTTTGTGGGTTTTTAGGGGGAAAGTGGGTTCAAGTGGTCAAGGAAATATCAAAAAAAATTGAAAACTCTTTTTGCAATATTTGGCAACCCTTTTAAAAATGTCTTATAAACCTATGCCCCAAGTAAAAAAGAAACAATTCTGGCTGGTGGGGAAAGGGGGCAGGGGTGGGGTGGGAGGTGGCTGCCCGCCCGGCTGGTGGAAAGACTGACTGGGCGACTACAGTGGACCCTCAACCCAAAACGTTTTAAACCCTTCCCGACAAACTATCGTTTGCAAAAAAAAAAGTTAGTCAAGTTAAATTTTCCCCCTAAAAAAATTTTTAAAAACTGAAATATTAATTTTTTTTTCACACAAACTGAAAATTTCATGCCCCAGTTACAGACCCTTACCTTTATTGAAAATTTTGGTGGGGGATTTATTTGGGGTGGGAGGAGGGGTGAGAGCATTATCTTCTTTTTTCTGGGGTTTTGAAGGGGGAAACCCCCTTTCCCTTAGGAATTGAGGCAGCAAGTCTTTTTCTTGGGGTTTTTTCCCTTGTTTTTTAAAGCCCCCTAGGACCAGCTCAGAGCCCCTGGACTTCTGTCGCAAAAATTTTTGTCCATAGGCCCTTTTACCTCTCGTTTTTTTTATGACTTTCCTAAAGTGGTTCACAACATTGTCAGTTTTACAGGTTTCCAACCGGCTTTCAGTTTGCTTTGTCGGGTGATTATCATCCATAAAAGCTTTGGGACTTTAAACCACATTGGGACAGATTTTTTTTAAACTTAGAATTTGGGAAACCCCTTTTTCAAAATTTTTTCTCCCCCCCTCGGGAAACAGTTTCCCAGGTCCCGCCCCCTTGCTGTTCAAGTTGATCTAGAGCTCTTTAGTGGGTTTTTTTTTTCATGTCCTCCACCACCAAACTTCCCCAAAAACCCCCCCACAAACCCCCAAACCCCAAAGGGCTTCCCCTAAGCCACAATGGATTCCTCAACTGGCATTGGATTCTCAGGGTTAGCTTAAACCCCTTTAAAATCCCTTTTGTCTACACATTCTGGCCACATTTTTTTCCAAACAGAGTTCAATGTCCTTTTGTAAATTCCTCCCAAAACCTTTTTTTTAAAGGGTTTTAAAAAATTGAGGATGGAAAAAAGATCTTTCCAAAAATTTTTAGAGTCAGTTTTGGGTTTTTGAGGTCAATTTCAAAGCACCTTTCAAACATAGCTTTTGTGTACAGTTTCTTGAAGTTGGAAATAACGAGGGGTTGTCCATGGGCTGCAGGAGGGGGGTTTTAGGAGGCAAAAAAATTCACCTTAATGAAGCTCATGTCCCTAGAAAGTCGCTCTGCCCCTTTTGTAGGTGCCAGGGGGATTGTCTAATACCGGAGGCATTTAAAGGGCTAATTTTTTTTTAAAATTTGGAAAATTTTTTACATCGGGGGGAAATGCATGGTGTAACCAGTCATAGAAAAAGTCCCCAGGGACCCATTTCCCCTTTTGTTTGCCCTCCCCAGCACACACAAAAATTTGCCTTGAGGACATTTTTTTCCTGAACACTTGGGGGGGTTTTAGGGGTGGGTACACAAAAAGGTTCATTTTCAACACCACTAGCTTGGCAAACATCAACAAAAGGGAAGCCTTTTCTTTTATAGGTTTTGTTGGGAGTGCCCTTTTTCCCCCTGAGTAATGTACGTCCTGTTTTTTCCTTTTCTTCCAAAACAGGCCCCGTTTGTTTACAATTTAAAAAAAATTTTTCAGGTTTCAAATCCTCCACTATCTATGTACCTTGAAGTCCTGCACATATTTTTTTTAGCAAAATTTTTTGGTCCGAACTGGGAGCTCACCCGGCCCTTTTTCACACTATAAAAGCCATACCCCTTCTTAAAACTCTCAAACCCAAACCCTTTGGGTGGCCTTAAATTCACAAAATCACTGTTGCTGGCATTTTTTTAATTTTTATCGTCTACAACTTCCTAGCCTTTTCACATATGATGCTTGAGTGTTTTGTCTCCTGCTTTTGTTTCTTTTTTATCCACCCAAATTTAAAAGTTTTCTCAAAATCTTCGAGTACTTCGATTCCCGTTTCGAAAAAAATAGTTGCACCTTTTGGGAAGAAAAAAAAAAAAGCTTCCTTGATTTTCCATTTTTTGCCCCCCAAAGTAGCCCATGGTTGATTTGGGGGTTTTTTTACACCTTTACCAGCTAGAGTACACACTCCACTTTCATATTTATCAGTGATCTCTTTTTCATCTCCCTAGTAATTTTCACCCTTTTTGTGTTTTGGTTGGGCCCTTTGAAGCTTTTTTGGGGCCCCTGGTGACTTATTTTGCAGGGCAATCACTAAAAAAGGGTGATAATTTGAAATGTTCCCGTTGTATGGGTTTGGGGGAAACGGGCGCGGTGGCTGGTGGGTTTTTAAACAATGGCAACCAAAATTGACAAGTGAGGGGCGCGCGGCCAAGTTTGACACGTTGGTACGGAACGAATAGCGCTGGTTTGGGTTTTTAAGTTTCTTGTGAGGCCCAAAAATTTTCCCTTTTTAAAAGAATTTGCTAGTCAGATTTTGTTAATCGATGGGCCCCACGGTTGGGGTCCCCTGTAATGGCTGGGTAGCTAGTGTCTGGTAGTTGGCTGCCGTGCATGGTGGCCAGCTGTGTGGCTGGGTGGCTGCTGGCCCGCCCGGCTCTATTTGTTTGTTGTATCTATGGGCTAACTCTGTCTTCTGTTTCTATTCTGCTGTCTCTTCTTTGTCTTGTCTTTTTGTCTTGTCTTTCCCTGTCTGGGCTGTATCTCTGTCTCCAGGTAACATAAATACTTTTATACATAGTGTTAAATTACCCAGGATAACCCCCCAAAAACCCAAAAATGCAATACTCGGCTTTTAAAATGTGAAAAAAAACGTGATGATGCGTCTTGGGGCTCTTTCTGAGCAGAGAGCTAGACAGATAGACAGGGTTCTTGATAGACAGGAAAAAAAGAAGGACATGTTTGTGTACAGTGAAAAACCCAAAATTTGGGCGATGCTCCTCCAGTGTCTTTTCCTTTAGCTGCCCTCCCCCACCCTCATGTTTTGCTATCAAACCCAGCTCTTATCAGATGTTATTTCATCATACACTGTCAGGGGTGGACTTTGTTTTTCATGCTTCAAAGGGAATACTTATTTTATTATTATGTATTTTCCTCCTCCTCCTCCTCCTCCTCCTCCTCCTCCCCTCCCCTCCTCCTCCTCCTCCTCCTCCCCCTCCTCCTCCTCCCTCCTTCTCCTCCTTCTCCTTCTTCTTCTCCTTCTTTTCTCCTTCTTCTTTCCCTTTTCCTCCTCCTCCTCCTCCTCCTTCTCCTCCTTCTCCTCCTTTCCTCCTTCTCCTCCTTCTCCTCCTTTTCCTCCTTCTCCTCTCCTCCTCCTCCTCCTCCTCCTCCTCCTCCTCCTCCTCCTCCCCCCTTTCCCTTCTCCTCCTTCTCCTTTCCTTCCCCTCCTTCTCCTCCTTCTCCTTCCCCTTCTCCTTCTCCTCTCCCTTCTCCTCCTTTTCCTCCTTTTCCTTTCCTTCTCCCCCCTTCCCCTTTCCGCCCTCCCTTTTTTTTCCTCCTCCTCCTTTCCCCCCTTTCCCCCTTCTTCTCCCCCTCCTCCTCCCCCTCCTCCTTTTCCCCCTTTCCCTCCTCCTCCTCCCTTCCCCCTTCCTTTTTATTATATACGCCCCACTATCAAAACATTGCTGGGACTTTATAATATTTGCCAGGGCAAGCTTTGTAAAGTGTGGCAGCGGGGCCTCGTTTTTTTTCCGTGTTTTCTCGTTTTTTTCCACGTCGCTTTTACGTGCTAAAATTTTAAATTTGTCCCATCAATTTATACGATACACCCCTCTAGCATTTGGGAAAACCAATCGGGGGCAGAAATTAGTTTTAAACGAGAAAACAAAAAAGGGATTAATATGCAATACCGAGGGGTTTACTGCCGGGAGGGGAATCTTTAGGCTAGTGTGCGGGGTGGCAAAAAAAAAATATAATTTTTCAAAAGTCACAGGAAAAAAATTTTCCCCCTGAAAAATATTATTTGTAAATAGTGTTATAGGTTATACTACAGTGGCACCCTATTGGGTATTTAGTTAAAAAATTTGCTAATGTGCTTTTAAAAAAAACGGGTTTGTAATTAAAATTTGAATTTATAACCCAAAAAGGGGCGGTCCCAGAAGTTGCCGGGAAAATTTAAACCCCAAAAGGTCAGTGTTTTAATAATTACCTGGCCTGCTAATGTCCCCTACTTTAAAATCTTCCGGGCCTGCTAGTTTTCCTCACATATAATCTGGGGGTTATCAGTAAATAGGACAATACGTGTTGTAGTAGCAACTAATCAGAATATAATGGTACTTGCAGAGTGGAGTGAAAATCATTAGTTTTTTTTTTTCTTTTTTAAAAATCCCAGATGTATACAGTAAAAATTCATAAAAACCTGTAGTTCCCAGTGGTCGTTTTTTTACAAAACGAGAAGAAAAATATTACTCCCAAAAAAAGGTTTTTTCCCTCCAATTTTTCCCACCAGTCAATTTTAGGGATTATAGCTTTGTTGTGGTGGAGACGGAAAAAACTAGAAAAGCTGGTACAGTGTTTCTTTTAAACAAGGGTCGGGCCTTTAAAACCGTTCATCATTGTGGGAGCTGCCAGCAATAACCGGCCCCTTCACACGAAAGGGTTAACTTTTGTATCAATAAAAATCACATATTACTCAATTAAATTTTTTCCCCAGTGGGCCCTTCATGTGATACCCAATTTTCACGCCCAGTAGTTTTAAAAAGCGACCCCTGATTAGGTCCGACGGGTTCCGGCCCGGGCCCGGTTTCCAAACCCCTTGAAAGTTTTTAAAAGGGGGTTTGTTGGACAAAAAAGCAGATGTAAACAGAGGGGTTTTGGCACCCTTTTAAAAACCCCAATAATTATAAAAACAGGAACTTTTTCCCACTGGTAAGCTGTCCTAATATACAAGTCGTGGCCCCCCAGTTAACGATTTTTTTTTTTTTCCCAGAAGTATGTTCAGGTGCCAGTCCCGGGCCCGAATTTTTTCCCCATAAGGAATTTTGTGAAGTAGTTTAGCCCTTTTTAAGCCCCCCAAACATACAGGTACAAACGCATTAAAAAATTTACACTTACAAAATTTGGTTTGCATTGAAAGGTGATGTTAAGGGGGGGGCCCAAATGAAACTTTTAAAAAATAGAAATACAAATAGCTAGAGCTTCCCCTTTAAGGAGGTTATTAGTGGGAATATTCAGAGGTTACTGGGAGAATTACGCAAATAAACCTTTAAAAATCACTTTAAATTGAAGTCGGTGTAGTCTGCTTTCAATCAAGAAAACAGGCTTCCGCAGGGAAATAAATTGCCATTTTTGTGAAAATTGGTGTCCCCGTCCCTTTTTGCGGATATAAAGGGAACTATTAAAACGTAAAAATCGGGGGAAGTGTTTTTGGTAGCCCAAATGCGGGGCAATCTGTGGACAAAAATCACAGGGGTATTAAAAGGGTTTAACTCAAAGCGCCTTCAAGAAAACGGGAAGCATTCTATAACAGAGGGGGAAAATAAAAGTCTGGGCTGGTTTGGTTTCGCCCGGGTTTGGCTGGCCAGGTAGTCAGAAAACTGTAAGGTGGGGTGCGGGCCCTGGTGTCATTTAAATGTGGGGCGTGATGTGTTCTGGGAGAACAGTAAGGGTGAGGTTGGGGTGCGCCCTGGGAGACAGTAATGGTGGGGGAGGGGAGGTGCTGCTGTCCAGGTAGTCATTTAAATGTAAAACAGGGGGGAATGCATTATAAATGCCTCGGGGAAAGACAGGGAAGCTGTAGTGAGGAAAAAAAGTGAGTCAAAGAAAAGAAAAAAAACCAATATTAAAATACTATACCACGGTGTTAGAAAACAAGGGGACTCCATAGCTTTTGTGAGGATACTTACCTAAAAAAACTGGTGAGAGCTCCATTGTTAGTGCTAATGAGGTTAGGAAAGGACAGGTAAACGTGCCCAACAGGGAATACAGTCACAAAAAAACCCAAGGAAAAAGGGAAAACCAAGCCTTTGAAAAACTAGGCACTTGGCATTGTAGGCGGGGGAAAATCTGGGAAAAAAAAGTTGGGACGTGAAATTTTGACCACCCTAGAAAATCCCGTGCCTTTATGACAACGGGAAAAAGGGCAAACCCCCTTCCTGTAGGTTTTTTACCCCTTAAATTTTGTCCCTCTTCAGTACAGGAAAGATGTGCTATAATTTTTAAATTGCCAGGCAACCATTACAGGGGAAAAAAAAGTTTAAAAAACCCATACGGCCCAGGGGGGAAAACCGGGTAGCCAAAACCCATTTTTTGAGGGAGGGTTTTTTTTTTATTGAGGGGAAGGGAAAAAAAAACCTGGCGGGGAAATGGCAGAAATCGTACCCCAAAAACCCAGTATTCTTGGAGGGGAAAACCCAGTCAATGGCCTCCACCCCAAACCAATGGATACAGATACTAATACGGGAAAAAAAAAAAGCCCCCCCCCCAGTACCCAATCCCACCAGCCCTATGACATTCTGGTTTTGGGTGTACGTTTTTCTGTCATTTCCTGTCAGTTTTTTTTTCCTTCCTGTAAATTTAAAAAAAACCCTCTCCTCTGGAGGGGAAGGAGGTGTTTTCCCAAAAAGTGATTGGGGGATGTGTGAAAATTTGGAATGATTTGCAAAATTTTTTTGGGAA
This sequence comes from Cherax quadricarinatus, assembly GCF_026875155.1. Classification (NCBI taxonomy): domain Eukaryota; kingdom Metazoa; phylum Arthropoda; class Malacostraca; order Decapoda; family Parastacidae; genus Cherax; species Cherax quadricarinatus. Next base: position 22,875 of record NW_026469915.1, on the reverse strand, counting down.
AAGTATAAACCCTGACCAAACTAAAAATGAGCCATATCTGCAAAAAATTTTTCCAGTGACAAAAACTTTTCCCACTTCAGGGAAATTTTAAATTTTTTCAGGGCCTTTGGGGGTAGATCTAAGTTTTATGTTCATGGTCCAAACTTTTGATCTACCCCAAAAATTTTTTAGGGGGTAAATTTTTTGGGCACAAAAACGCTGGTGGGCCCTAAGGGAAGGGGAAGGGGTCTGTTTTGGTGTTTTGTGCCATAAAAAAATTTTTCTAGGCACTCGCATAGCTTTGTGGGAATGTGGCCCGTTACCTTTTTTTCACCATGCCTGTCGAAAGGGAGCTCTCACCCCGGGGGTTTTTTTGGGGAAACTCCCCTTTTTCCTTTTGGCAGTTTTTGACTTGAGGGAAATGGAAATAAAGGGACAAATTTTTTGGCTTTGATTAGTTAGTGACTGAAAAAAATGACCGGATTCGATAATAGTGCAAAAAAACCCCGGGCGATCCTCAGCCTTCTACCTCTGGGGGTGGGAAAATCCTCCGTCGCAGTCAATTGTATCAATGAAGAGAAAAAAAATATTTTTTTCTTTTTGGTCAAGCCCCCTAACTTCAGTAATGAAAAATTTGTGACTTTGGGTTGTTTATTTTAATTTCTCTAGTCGATCATTCGAGTTGTGATAGTGAGGGAAAAATATTTTACCAGTGAAGCGTTGGGGATATACGCCATGCTTGCGCCGGGTTTGTGTTCCCCATGCAGTGCCCAAGGGGGTGGAGTGCATCCCGGGGGGTACTTCCCCTGGGCCCCACACCCCTAATAAACAGTTTAAAGGGGTGATGTGGTCACTTTGGCCATGGATAGACCAAAAGGCATCCCGTAGGGGGGTGGTGTGGGGGATGGTAGTGCCAGGCCATGCGGGGGGAAATTTAAAGCCCCGGCTGGGACCCATTGCTGCTGGCTTTCCCCAGTTCAAGGGCAAAAATGGAGCTCAGCCACCACCCCGCCCAAACCCAACCACAACTACCAGACAACCAGCCCATGTTTTAAGTATCCCCCAGAAAAATGTAAATTGGGGATTTGGAGAAAAAACCAAAATTTTTTTTTCCCGCCCCCACTTTTATGCCCCCCAAAGTGGAATTCTACCTAAATTTTTCCTCTTGGTCACTGCCAATGAATGGAAATTTTTTTTAAACTATTTTTGACCAGCCCTTGATGGAAACTATTGTCGGGAAAAATAACAAGTATTTTGGTTCCCATGGTTTTAAAACGATGATATTTACCACAAATCAAGGGCTTTCACCCGGGGGAAAGAGACGACTGTTCGAAATGTATTTTCTTTTTGCAAAAATAATGCTTTTTGCCTCAGTCTATATGCATAAAAATAAATGCTTTTTGGGCCACGATCGGCTAATTTCTACCCAGGTCTTTTAGGGAAATCATCCCAGTGAAAAGGTTTATCTTACTGTTACGTATGTTGCACTTTTTCTGGGCAAAACCCGGCCTGCCGAAAATGACTGGTTAAAAAGTTTAAAAAATGTTTTTATGTATCTTGGGAAAAAAGGGGGTTTTAACATGTACTTTTATCCATTCAAGAATCTTGTTTCTTGCGAATCTTTGATTTTGTTCAAAAATTTCACTGTCATTCAAAAAAGTAGCTTTTTATACGAGCAAGAGGAAGTGCTTTGGTTTTTAAAAGTTTGTACTCTTTGACTGTGACAGTGGCCCCCGTTATTTGGTATTGTTGTAACCCGGGAAATAAAACGTTTGAAAGTTCCAGGTGTTATTGGGTTTCTCAGGGGGAGTAGTGAGAAACTTTATGGCACCCTTTTCTTGGTAAAAAAAGGCATACATTATTACTGATAAATGGGTAACACAAGCCCTTTTTTCAGTGATTTCTTGTGAGTAAAAAAGACAGATGGTTTGGACGTGCGTTTTTAATAATAAAATATGCCCAGGTTTTAACGCAAAACACTCATGGTGATAAAGGGGAGGTGTTTTTTCTTTTTTCCCCAAAATGGGGCATGGCAATTTTGGGGCATGACAAAAAAAGTGTCATATTGTTGGGCAACCCTTCATGGAACGAAATGCAAAAACCGTGGCGAAAATTGATAGAAAGGGCTAATAACATATTCGAAAACCCGTGACAGTGAATTTATTTACACAAAAATTGGCTTGGTTGACAAAAGTGATATGCAGATTGGGTTTGTTGATTGTGTTTTTTAAGAGTTACAAGTAAACCCAAATGAAGGGGCTGGTAACAGACCACCCCATAGTGAATTTTGTTTGTCTGTTTTCAGACAATTTTTAAAGAAATACAGGTAAACTGGGTATACAAAACCAAACTTTGAAACTCCTCAGGATATACCCAAGCATTTGAGGAGGGAAAGGGATCATTTCATAATACAGCTTTCCCGCAAAATAAGAAGAAAAATTTTCTCAGAAGTCTTTTGGGTTTTCTGTTTACAAAAAAAACGATGAAAAAAAGACGCAAAGGAAAACCCCGGTTTATGTGCGGGGGGAAAGTAAGGTCCCCGGGGCATGGTGCCCTTTTTTTCAAGGGAGTTTCACAAGCTGGGGCAAAATTCTAAAAACATGTCCCGTGATTTTACATATGTAAATATATGATAGAACATTGTATTATACAAGATTTTCGCATGTTTTTTGTAATAAAAAAAAAAAGTGGGGAAAAAATATTATGGTAATAACTTTTGTGCAGTTATTGTTTCAATACGTGAGTTTATTTTATAAATTTTATTTTATATATATATATTTTAAAAATATTATATATAAACCATTATTACAGGGGGGGGCCCCCCTTTTCGGGGTTTCCTTTTCGGCGTTCCCCAATTTCGGACCTTTCAAAATTTTGACAAAATCGCTAACGGCTCCCCCCCCTGACTTTTTAATCGGTCACCGTGCCCCACCCGTTTGTTTAATTTTTTTTGAGCCCAGTTAAACACTAAAGTTTTCTCCATTTTGTTGGAAAAATCCCAAAAATTTTAAATTTTTTTTAAAATTTTTTTTCATATTTTTATGTTGTTAAATTTTACTTATGTATACCTGTACCTAAAAAAACTTAAATACTGTGCTGGCATGCAGGTAAACATTAAAATTGGTAAGTGTCTTATGTTTTCCAGGGCGTCATATTAGTAATGAAAATTTAAAAAATCTCGAGTCTTTTAAAAGTGTATATTACGTTAAATTTTACCCATTTTCATTAATCCATCCCTGATATTTTTTTTTAAAAATTTTTTAATAAACACGATGCAAAAAAATATAAATAAGATAAATCCCCCCCACAGTAGGGAAAAAATTAAAAATAAATGTGAGAAAGTGGTAGCAGCGACTTGCACAAGGGGGCCATATTAGAAAAGATTTAAAAATTTAAAAACAAAATACCGAAAGTCTATTAAAAAGTCGTATATTTTCGGTAATATACACATTTTCATTAATCCCTTCCTGATATTTTTTTTTAAAATTATTTAATAAACACGATGCTAACCCTATAAATAAGATAAATCACCCCCCAAATAGTAAAATTTAAAAATAAATGTGAGATGTGGTGCAGACGACTTGCACAAAGTGACGCCCCTTTAGAAATAATTTAAAAATAATTTAAAACTACCGGTTCATTAAATGGGGTTTAAAATTCCCTTAATTTTACACATTTTTTTATTAATCCATCCAGGGTATTTTTTTTCCCCGAATTTTATAATAAAAACCCCATACATAACATTTTTAAAAATGATTAAAAACACCCCACAATAGAATTAAAAAACTTTAAAAAAAGATGTGGGAGCCCATAAATTGTACAAGTGACGGCCCAAGGAAAAACTTTTTTTTCTAATCTAACATTTAAAAGGGAAAAGTGTTTTTGGGGGGAAAATGTAGAAAATTATTCCTTTGTATGTATGAAAGTAAGTTTATTCAGGTATACACAAATACAGTTACAGATTATCATACAAAAAACAACATACGTGTAGAGAACCTAGGATAACCCAAAAAAGTCAGTGTGACTTATTTCCATTGCCTTCACTCAGAGCTATCGCCGAATGCCCAGTCTGTGGTGCGATGACCATTCTAATACATCTTGCAATCGATCTCCCCTCTTGCCTTAACTGTCATGAGGCTCACCCTTCGTACTCTCGCCGTGGTCAGGTCTATTTAAACGAGCGGGAAATCCGTTACCTCAAAGAGACAGAAGGTCTCCCTTATGCCATGGCAGTTTCTCATCTCCCGCCTCCAAGGGGGACTCCCACGTGTTTCTTATTCCCGTGTTTCAAAACTTTCCCCCCACTTCTGGTTTTCCCATCTTCTACACCACCTCTGTGGTTACCTCTCCCATAATCACCTGTATCTATCCTTTTGCTGTCCTCGGCTCAGATGTCCCTATTCAACGCCTCAGTCTAATCTCGCTTCTTCGAGTTCTCTCTTACAGCCTCAGTATCGACGAGACCTCGTACGAAACCTCTTCCCAATCGTCCCTCTACTTCTCAAAAGTCAAAAAAAGGTCCGGTAACACCCCTTTACCCATCTTCCACCTCCTCATTTTACCCTCCCTGTCTCTGTCCCTAGTTCTTCCCCTCTCACTGGCCAGTAACAAGTGCAGAGGTTCACCCCTCCTCGTAATGTACCTTCCTCCCGTTCCCTCCCAAGTTTTCCTCTTCTGCCACCTCCCGGGTTTCCCTGTCTCTTCTGTCCCCTGCCACGCTTCTCCAGTTCCCTCCACCCTTTCGCCCCCCCTCTACCTTGGTACAGTCCAATACAGTTCCAATCTTTACTCATCCTCCCCCTACCATTCCCAATATTGTTTTCCCTACGACATCTCTGAATTCCGAAACACTTGAAGCAATCTCTGAATATATTGCAGAGACCAAACCATCAATGGACACTGATCCACCTTCCGCTCTTTCTCTCTCCTCTGCTCCATCTGCGCATCCTTTTTCTCACGCACCCCGTTCCTTCGCTGCTTGAACATTTTCCCTGCCTCCGATGTGGACTTTTCTAACCTTCTAGTCCGTAGGAACCCTTACCTGCGGATTTCAAGTATTTTTATCATTGCAATCATGGCCTTTTTACAGTGGAATATACCGCGGCTCAGGGTAATCGGGGTGGCTTCAGATGTTACTCTCCCAGTTTGCCCCTGTTGGTGTTTGCTTACAGGAACCAAAATTCACTCTGCTGTTTTTTCTCCATCTCAGGCTATAATTTATTGTATTCTTCAGATCCTTTTTCCTGATGGGACCTTTAATGAAAGTGCCCTTCTTCTCCGCACGGGATATTCCGTACCATCAGCTATTTGTTCATACTTCGCTGCATTACACAGCAGCCCGTATCCACTTACATGGGTGGTATACGCTCTGTTCTTTATATCTCTCCCCTTCTCGGGCATTATCTATTCCGGATTTTGCCTTCCTTGTTTCGTCTTTACCGCCCCGATTCTGTACTTGGTGATTTTAATGCCCACCATTTCCTCGGGGGGGGGTCTCACTGTGATTCCGTGGAATTCAGTTAGGGGCTTTTTCTTGCACCCACCCCTCCATGTTTTAAATACAGGTACTCACACCCATTTTGATCCTCGGACTCATACTCTCTCTTGCATCGATCTCTCAGTTTGCTCTTCCTCCGCCGCATTAGACTTCACTTGGTCTTTTTCTCCCGGACTTACTTTGACAGTGCCCATTTCCCAATCATTCTTACTTCCCTTCATATTGCCACCTCTTCGCACCCCACGTGGCAATTTAATCGGGCAAATTGGAACCTTTACTCACACCTGACTGTTTTTAAAGGGTCTTCTTCGTCCTTCCATCGATGAGGAATTTTACAAAATCTTCTCATCCTCCGTTTTTCACGCAGCTTCTCGTTCTATACCCCAAACTTCGGGCAGGCATTCTCAGAAATGCGTGCCTGGGGGTTTCTCCTGCTTGTGCTCGTGCAGTACGTTTGAAACGCGCTGCATGGGGCAGGTACCGGTACAATAGAACCACAGAGCGACTCCTTGATTTTAAACAGAAGCGGCGATCGCTCGCCGTTGTCATCCGTGATGCTTAACGCACTTGTGGCGAGATTATGTCTCCACCATCATCTCTGCTTCCTCTATGGTGCAGTCTGGAAAAAAGTACGAAAACTGAGTGGTAAATATTCTCCTGACCGGTTTCCTGTTCTCCCGGGTTGCCGGTGTTGATTATAGCAAACCCACTAGATGTTTCCAATGAAATTGGCAATCATCTGGTCCGTATTTTCAGGGACTCATCTATGCCCCTCATTTTCTTTCCTCAAAGTCTGCCCGAGAGTTAGCACCCTTGGACTTTTCTTCTCTCAGAGAAGAACAGTATAATGTGCCTTTTACACTTCAAGAACTGGAGGCAACACTCTCAGCTTGTCGATCATCGGCAGCTGGGCCCGACGACATTCATTTCGTATGCTACAACATTTTTCATCAGTCAGCCCTTGCAGTCCTATTACGCCTTTACAATCTTATTTGGGCACAAGGAGTTCTTCCACAGCTGTGGAAACCGCCATTGTTCTCCCTTTCCGCAAACCAGGCACTACGGGGCATGAAACCTCCCACTATCGTCCCATTGCTTTACCAGTGCAGTTTGCAAAGTAATGGAACGTCTAGTAAAAAAGACGTTTAGTGTGGTATTTAGAGACACACAACAGTCTCTCCACTCGTCAATATGGCTTTTCGTAAGGGACGTTCTACCTGAACCCTTACTGCGCTTGGATACGTATGTTTGTAATGCCTTTGCGAATAACCACTTTAGTTATTGCCATATTTTTTGACCCTTTAGAAGGATATGACACAACTTGGAGGTATAATATTTTAGCCAAGCCACTCCTTAGGCCTTCGAGGCAATTACCTCCTTCCTTTAAGAACTTTTTAACTGACAGGCATTTCCGTGTTCGGGTTTTAAAAATGTGCTCTCCCCCGGGCTTTATCCAAGCTGAAGGTGTCCCCCAGGGATTGTTCTGAGCACAAAAAACTTTTTCTCCTTGCTATTAATGATTTGGCCTCTAGTCTTCCATCAAAATATTTGGTCATCATCTATGTTGATGACTTCGCTATTGCCTGTGCAGGGCTGACTGTCACCTCCCTTTCAGTTTCTCTCCAGCATGCGTCGACCCGTGTTTCCAATTGGGCCCCCACGCATGGGTTTAAAATTTCCAGCACTAAAACCCACCAAATTCACTTTCACTAGACGCTCTGTCATCTCCGACATCCTTTGTACCTCTATGGCTTCCCGTATCCCTGAACGTGATACAGTCAAGTTTCTGGGCCTCCTCTTTGATCGTAGGTTATCCTGGAAACCTCACATTACCTCTCTGAAGGCAACTTGTCACAGCCGGGGTGAACCTTCTTAAAAACCCTTGCTCATCTTTCATGGGGAGCGATCGTCGAACCCTTCTTCACCCACATTCCACCCCTTTTTTTATCGAAACTTTATTATGGTGACCAGATCTATTCAGCGGCATTTTCCTGCTACTCTCTCTAGCCTTAACCCCATTCATCACCAAGGATTACGTTTATGCCTTTGGGGCTTTTCGCTCTTCCCCTGTCGAAAGCCTCTATGCAGAAGCGAACGTTCCATCCTTATCCGTCGCCGTGATGCCCATTGCCTGTGCTACTATGTACGCTCTCATGATCTCCGCAATCCTTCCATTTATAGAATGGTCACGATATTAGTAGACATTCTTTATTTGTTCGCCGCCCCCGCTTACTCGTCCCTTCTCTCTTCGCCTTCATTCGCTCTTGTCTTCTCTTCAACTCCACCTTTCTATGTACATGTGCATCTCACTTTTCCCTACCCCCCTGGGAAGTTCCAGCTGTTCGAGTCTGTTCTTTCTCCCTCCCTTGCTCGAAAGCCCAACTGTCTACGGTCGCTTCCCGCTCTCTTTTTCTTGACCACTTTCACTCTCATTCTCATGCCATTGCTGTGTACACAGATGGCTCTAAGTCTTCTGACGGCGTAGGATTCGCAGCAGTGTTTTCCGGACAGCGTCGTACAAGGGCATTTACTATCTTCGGCTAGTATTTTTACTGCTGAATTATATGCCATCCTTACAGCACTTATCCGTATTGCATCTATGCCTGTGTCATCATTTGTGGTTGTCTCAGACTCCCTTAGTGCTTTACAGGCTATACAAAAATTTGATACACCTCACCCCTTAGTCCTCCGTATCCAACTTTGGCTACGCCGCATCTTTACCAAGCATAAAGATATTGTTTTTTGTTGGGTCCCTGGTCATGTTGACGTACAGGGCAATGAACAGGCAGACACTGCTGCGCGGTCAGCAGTACATGACCTACCAGTTTCTTATAGAGGTTATTCCATGTACGGACTATTTTGCTGTAATATCTTCCCACCTTCACACCCGTTGGCAACAACGTTGGTCTACTATGCTCGGCAACAAACTTCAGTCTATTAAACCGAGTATAGGTTACTGGCCGTCTTCTTATCACCAGTGTCGAGGTTGGGAGACTACTCTCTCCCGTCTTCGCATTGGCCATACTCGTCTTACTCATGGATATCTCATGGAGAGGCGTCTTGCTCCTCTCTGTGAGAATTGCCAAGCTCCATTATCAGTCAGCCACATTCTGTTGGACTGCCCACTTTATCAACGAGCACGCAGAATTTACCTCCATCGTCGTCTTCGCCCCGCTGCTCTCTCTTTACCTTCCCTTCTCGCTGATGGACCCACCTTTCATCCGGACTCTCTCATTGACTTTTTGACAACGACTGACTGACTTCACAAATTCTGATACTTTCAGCCCTTTCTACTTGAATCTCTTGCTACCCTCTACCCCCGTACTATCCCCTGCCCCGCTGTTTTCTGTAACCTGCTGATCATCCCCCCTCCCTTCTGCCATCCAATTCCCTTGCTTCCTTCCCTACCCTGCAGCGCTGTATAGCCCTTGTGGCTTAGCGCTTCTTTTTGATTATAATAATAATAATTCACTCAGAGCTTCATTTCTTCTCAAAATGATGTTACATGAGAATGGGAGTGTTCTTCTTCATTAATTCTACTGTATCAATGTAGAGACAACCTGTACACAATGTAACTTGTACACAAACCAGACGTGTACACTTCGTTTGTTTACAAAACTTACGTTCGCCTGGTTTGTTTACATAACTCTGCGCCTGTCCCCTCTCATGTACTCATTCTTTCTCTCTCTCATTATTCGTTTTATCTCATTTACTTATCCTGACCCTACATTAAGACTACAAAATATTTTAAGGTAAGTAATGAGTGAACTGTATATACATTTTATCGCTCTGGGATGCTTAAATATCATAGAATAGTATGTGTGGGTGGGGTGGCCTGGTAAGGTAGCCTGGCTATTACCATACTTCCCACACGATTTCTTACAATAAATACTACTTGTCTCACCCAAGTTTAAAGGGCTATAAATTTTTTTAAGGAAAGAAAGGGGTTGCATATTTTGTTTTTGTATTTTTTTTTATTTTTTTTTGGGATGCCTGGTTCTATTCTAATTTAATATATTTTAGTGAAAAACTTTTTTTTTTAAGTGTTTTTTAGGTTTTAAAAAAGGGGGTTTAAAAAGGGTTTTCCCCTTTTTAAAGGGCCCGGTTTCCCTGGAACCAAAACCCTGCCGTAAAAGTGGGGCCCTCCTATAATAATATAAATATATATTATATTTATATATATATATATTATATATAAAAATATATATATATATATACATTATGTAAAAGAAATTGGTCTTTTCCAGGCCCCCAAATGTTAGTGGGAAAAAGAAAAAAATAAAAAAAAAAAAAATTTTTAAAAAAAGGGAAAAATAAATTTAATTGCGGTATGTGGAAATCATCGATGTTGCCCCCACCGGCCCATTTTGGGTCAACTTCTCAGCACTGTATCTCGGTAATTTAATAACAAATTTTTTGTTTTTTTTTAAATTACTTCACAAAAAATATCCCTCTCAAAATTCTGTAAAAAAAAAAAATTTTTTTTTTTTTTTTTCAAAATTTCGGACCCCGGGTCACCCCTTCCAAATTTTGGGGCCTTGGCCCCTGAAAGGGTTAAAAAAATTTGCCAGAAAACAGAGCACTCTTTACAGTTATTTTTCGGGAGACTTTTGGTTTCCCGGGACTCTCAAGCTGGTCCTAGGGGCCTTAAAGACAAAAAAGGGAAGAAACCCCAGATAAGGACTTTTTTTCCTAAAGTCTTAGGGAAAGGGGGTTTTCCCTTCCAAACAATAAGTCCTCCCCTTTTTCCCTCCTCCCGAAAAAATTGTTGGTGGGGGGAATACATTTCCTCCACTCTAAATTTAGGGGGGTGGTGGGGGGAAGTTCAGTCCCCTTGCACTCTGAAGAAAAAGGGGCAGTGAGAAGTACAGTGCCTGCACTCTGAAGGATGTGTGGGGGGGTGGAAATTTACAGTCCCTCCAATTAAAGGATGGTGGTGGTGGGAAGTATAGTGCCCCCACCCCTAAAAAGAATGATTTGGTAGTGAAAAGTACAGCCCCCGCACTCTCGGGAAATGTTTGGGGGATTTTTAAACGGGTTTGGGGGAAACTTTTAAAATTGTAATATCAGCCTACTCTTGCAAGACAGTGATGGAGAAAGTGTTTTTTTTTTGTTTATTGAGTCCCCATTACCGGGGAGGGGAGGGGTTAGGGGTTTTTAAATAATTATAAAAAAAATTAATTAAATTTTAAAATGGTTATAATAGAAGGTCAAAAAATTTTCGGGTTTTTTTTGCGGGTTTGCCTTGATCCCAATGGGCTGGCATTTGTGGGGGTAAAGTACGCAGGTAAATCCGGGACGAAATTTGGCATTGTAGTGTCAAAAATGCGGGTCACCTGGTACAAAAAAGGGTGGTTTGTAGTGTCAGTACTGCAGGTCTCCTGGTACAAGAAAGGGGGCCACTTTTTGGTGTCAATACTGAAAGGTTTCTTTCCCCGGAACAAGAAGGTTTCCCCACTTGTATGTCAAGCTGTAGGTAACCCTGGTAAAAGAAATTTGGCACTTGTAGTGCCCGTGCTGCAAGCATCCGGGTTTAACAAGAAGGGGGCCCTTTTGTAGTGTCAATTCGGGCCGATCATCCTGGTACAAAAAAGGGTGGCACCTGAAAGTGTCAGTATTTGCGGTCATCCGGTCCCCAAGAAGGTGGAATTTGGGTAGTACCAACATCAATGTCAGGAAAAACTGGGTGTAAGTTCTGAAAAACAGTAATGTATATTTTCTTGACAACAAAAACCCACATTTTTTTTAATTAAAAAGACAGACAAATTACAGTGTTTAATACAGTGACAAAAATTTATTTTTTATTACAGTGACAATAATGGGTTTTTTAAATACAGTAAAAGACATTAATATGGTGCTTTTCAGTAAACAAAAACTGTAAAACAGTTTTTGGTACTACAATATTTTGGAATGCCAACAAGGTAAATTACTTTTAAAGGTATCATAAATAATAAATTTTTGGCTAATTTCACCTTCCTTTTCCCTCAAACACTATTCCCCCTTCATGTTTAGTGCTTGTTTATACTTAAAATAGTTAAATTAAACAAGAATATTATTTTTCCCCTCTTTAACAAAATATTCTAAAATTTCCCCGGGTTAAACAATTTAAAAATGAAAATTTTTATTGTTCACTATTTTTCTAAAATACCGGGAAAAAAAACAGTGTGTTAGCCCAACACATTTGTACATTTTGTTCATGTAGGAGACCAATTTTAAAACATTCACACTCACCAAAACAATTTTTCCACAACATCTTCAGTGGGATATCAACCAATTTTAAACTTTGGCAAAACAACCCCCCCTTCAGGGTGCATTGTGTCAAAAAATTTTTTCCCTAAAAAAAATATAATTTACCCAAACCCACATGAGAATCATACTGGGAAAAAACCCAAATATCAGTGCTCAAAAAGTCGGAAAAAATTTTTTCTAAAAAAATCAAATTTTGTACGTCACATGAGAAACTTTACGGGAAGAAAGCCAAATCAGTGTTCAGAATGTCGAAAGATTTTTCTGAAAAATCGAAGTTAGAATGTCACATAAAACTCAAAAGGGGAAAAGAACCCCAAAATCAGTTTTTCCAGAATGTCTGAAAGGTTTTTAAAAACGAATTTAAAGAGTCACTTTAGATTTTAATTTGGAGAGAAGCCTTCATTTTTCAGAATGCGGGAAAAGTTTTTTCGAAAAATCGAGGTTATTTCCGTCACATGAAACTCATCGGGGAGAAAAAAATTATCATTTGTTCAAAAATTTGTTAAAAGGTTTTTTTTAAATTTAAACAGAATTTAAAGAATCATTTTTAAATCTCTACGGGGAGAAAAACCATTTTCATTGTTCAAAAGGGTCTGAAATTTTTTTTCTAAAAAATCAACCCTTATTTAAGTCACTTTGAGAACTCATCCCTGGGGAGAAACCATACAGTGTTCAAAATGTCTGAAAGTTTTTTTCCTCAAAAATCAAGTTAGTAGGTCAAGGGTTTTTCATACTGGAGAGAACCCAAAAACAGTGTTCAAATTCCCTGAAAGACTTTTCTAAAAAATCATATTTAAAAAAAGTCACATGAGAACTCATACTTGGGAAAAAACCCCCATACAGGGGTTTTCAAATGTCGGGAAAGGTTTTTTTTTTTGAAAAGAAGTTTTAAAAAGAGACACTTGAGATCTCTTTACGGGAAGAAGCCATATCATTGTTCAAAAGGGGTTTTTTAAAGATTTTTCTGAAAAATCAAAGTTTAGTAGGTCACTTTGAAACCATAGGGAAGAGAAGCCATATAAAGTGTTCAGAATGTCTGAAAGATTTTTTCTGGAAAATCAAGTTTAAGAAAGTCACTTTGAAAAATTCATATTTGGGGGAAAAAACCCAAAAAAATCAGTTTTCAAAATGTCTAAAAGTTTTTTTCTAAAAAAATCAATCTTAAGGCCCCCTTGAAAATTTCCCTATGGAGAGAAGCCATTAAATGTTCAGAATTTGAAAAACTTTTCGGGGAAAATAAACCCTTAGAAAACCCCATGAGAACCATACGGGGATAAGCCTTTATCAGTGTTCGGGAAAGTCTGAAAGGCTTTTTTCGGGGGAAAAAAAGGGTTTAAAGAGAACTTCAGATCCCCCTTTCTGGAGAGAACCCCATTTCAGTGTTCAGAATGTTTTTTTCAAAATGATTTCTTTTAGAAAGTCACATTAAAAGTGTATAAAAAAAGAAAGCTTTGCCTGTGGGTGTTGTATGTTTTTTGTGTAATATTATTTCCCCTCTCCCCAACACGATTTTAAATCCTTTCACTGTGGGCCCTTTTTGTATTATGATTTGCAAAACTGTGTCGGCCCCGAAATACTATGCCAAATTTTCTAGCACCTTAAGATCTGGGGGGGGAAAGCTGGTTTTTTCAAACCGATGAAAAAAGGGTCTGAGGGGTTCAGTGTACCCCAGTATAAAAAAAATCCCTACAGAATGCATTGCAAAATGAAAGTAAAAAAACTAAATTTTTTGGGTTTTTAAAACATGGTTTTAATGGTTTTTTTTCGTTATGGTATTGAGGGTTGATTCTCATTTTTTGGTTCTTTTAAATAGAAGGGAAAAGATGGTGTAGGGCTCCCACTTATACGGCGGGTTAGGTTCCAGGTACTGCCAAAAACCCCTTTCGGGGTTTTTTTGGACGTACTATAGGGCTCCCAATGACCCCAACGAAATGTAAATGCCCACATTGAAAAACAAACCTCCCCCGGGCCGAGATTGAACCCACGGTCAAGAGCCCAAAAAACTCCACCCCGTGCTTTACCCACTGGGCCAGCTAGCCACAATGAGTTTCGCCCCAACTAGGTATATTTCTATCCCATGGGAAAGGGTTTTAGCACGGCACCACTGTGCCCAAAAAATGCAAGTTTTTACAGCAAATCTCCGCAGCGGGGCCCATAAACGAATCAGTTTCAAGTCCCTTAAACTGCCGTCAACATGACTCACAAAAATAACAATGACAAGTTTGCAAAAAAACCATACCCCACCCGGGATTGAACCCGCGGTCAGAGGGGGTCTCAAAACTCCGCCCGTGCGTTAGCCATTAGCCCAAATCTAGCCACGCTAGCTGGAGATTTTTTTCCTGTAAAAATTTGCTTTTTGGGCCCACAGGGGTTTGCCTGTGCTAACCTTCCTTTTGGGGAAAGAAAATCCCCTTATTTGGACGAATTCTTATTGTGGCCAGCGGGCTGTGGCTAACCAAAGGGCTGGGTTTTGAGACTCTGCCCGGGGGTTTCCCAACCCCGGGCCCGGGGTATGGTTTTTTATTACGGCAAAATTTTAAAAACGCCCTCAAATCTAGTGAAGAAAGCCCGGTAGGCCTTCATATGAAGAATGGGTCTAATTTTGGGCAATTTGGGCCCGAAAAAAAAAATCCTCAGCATAAGTGCAAAAAGAGAAAAAGATCTTTGACCGTGTTTTTTGGGTTTAAAAAAAGCGAAATTTGCCCTGCATTTTTTATGGTATTTTTTTGTTGTATTCTAGTTTTCCTGGGCTCATTTTTTAGAAAAAGGGGGACATATTACAAATTGAATGATTTTTGATGGTTTTTACAAAGAAAAGTACCCTTTAAATTGAAATCAAAAATAGCAGAAATCACGATTTTTTACCCAAATTCAAAAAAAATACAAATCATGCTACACGTCCCAATTTCACCTTAAAAAGGTGATTAATATTCTTTCACAAGTGCCCGTAATTTTTTATTTCCATTTCTACAATAAAGCCCGTAGTCTGCATTAAAAAGCAAAACTATATTTTTGAGAAAAAAAAATTAAAAATGGGGGAAAACAAAAGGGAATTTTAAAGGGGGTGGGGACGTGAATAATGAGCTAGGAAATTTTTATTTTTTTGACAGGGAAAGTCTTTCTTGTTTATTCAGGAAACCCTTTTTAAATTGGGAAACTTTTAAATTTGGGAAAAATTTGGGAAAATTGCTAAAAATTTTGACCCTTTATTAGAGGGTTGAAATCGGAAAATGGGGGATTTTTTTTGTAATCATTCGTGATAAAATGGAAAATTTTAGGGAAAAAAGGAAAAAATTTTAAGTCGCTTAAAACTGGAATTTTGGGCCCAAAAAAGGGTCAAAGTGGGCAAAATCGTTTTAAAGCTAAACATCATCGAGACCGTTAAATTCGCGAGAGGGATAATTCCATTAAATTTTTCACAAATTTCATACTTTTTTGGTGTCAATTTTGAAATTGGGGTGAAAAGATTCTTTCTCCATGAGTTTTTTTTTTTTTTTTTTTTTTTTCTTTTTGAACATTTTTTGACCCCGAGAAAAAAGTTGGGAGAGGACCCCGGCGACCCTTTAAAGAGGGTTTAAAATGGAAATTTACCTAAAGGGGGTACCAAAACCCTTTTTTTTTTTTCACTTACAAAAAGCATGTAAAAAAATAGGTAACAATAACAAATAACATTTATTAAGTTTGAAAAAACCTAGGGGGTTTAAAAAAAAATAAAAACCCTTTAAAAAAACACATATAGTGCACTCATTGCTACCTTGAAAAAATTTTTTTAGTCTTGTGGTCTTAATTTTAGGGTGGGGATTTTGAAATTTTTCCCCGAAGTGGCTAGGTTTTTTGTCAACCCCCCCCATTTCCCTCCTGTGGGGCGGTTTTTGCGCCCCAGAGCATTTGGAACACAAAAAAAAAGGGCCCAGGAATAGGCCCCCCCCGGGTTAAACAGGAATACCCTATGGGATTTAAATCTACATTTCTAAAAGTTTACTTATCTGTTACAAGCAAATTTTTTGGAAATTTTCTTATTTTAAACTGGTATCCCTTTTTTTCATTTAAAAAGATATCTTGACAGTCACCAAAAGGGTTTTTTTAAATGTCCCGGGTTTTGTAATTTCCCAATAAGTGGGCAATTAAGCACATATTTTTCAAGAAAAGGGGACCTTTTTGCCTGATCACATAATTTCAAATTTTGTTTTTAACATCATCTGTGGGGGTCACCCAAAAAGCCCCGAAGTATTGGGGAAAACCCAAACCTAAGCCTGGCCAAATTTCAACATCAGTCCGTCTGTTCCATTGCAAGTTGCTCCCCTAAACTAATTATCTACGGTTTATGTTATCATAGTGGGTTTTTAGAACTACTCAGGCTTCTAACTGCATTCCCCCATAATAATCCCTTTTCAATTTTTACTTTTTCCCCCTAAATTATTTCCCCAATGCCAAAACACAGTTATAAAACCCAAAATTATATTTTTACCTTCTCCTTCTCGATACTCTTCTTGGCTAAAAATAACAACTTTTAAACAAGAAGGAGTAATCCAATGTTTTGTTGGGGGCCAAAGCAAATTTTAAATTAATTCCTTTGTCCCAAAAATTTTAGTATCTATAAAATTTGGGTTTCCCCAATTGGGATGTTGTTGGGGGGTCATTTATGAGCCCAAAAGCCCTTTAAAGATGACATAAAAATCAGTAATGATGTAGAATCAAGCTCAGTGTCCCCCAGGGTTGCTTTAAACGCCATTAGGATTGGGAAACAATTCAGTTTTTCAGTGTAGACGCCCAGTTGTTAATTTTATGCCCAATCCCAAAAAATTTATTTTTCGTTTTTAACTAGGGAGGGTGGGAAAAAGAAACAGATGGGCCCCGCCCCGAAAAACCCCTGTTTAGATCCTCAGTGTATATTTAAATTTTGTTTAAATTGTTTACTACCAGTAGGTTTAGAAATTTTTTTCTTGAGGGAGTTGTTCTAAAAAAAAGAGATTTAAGGGAAAGGGGTTACTTTTGCAATGAGCTTTTTTGGGAGGAACTTGTAGGTATGTTTATATTAAAAAGAACACATCTTCCTGGAGGGGTGAAAAGCCTTGTTTTCCTACAGTGATAAGTTTTTATGGGGGTTAAAAAAAATTTTTAAAAGCAATTTTCCCGTTTTTTACAAAACCATTTAGATCTGTGGTATTTTCCCCAAGGGCACTTGGGGAAGATTCACTGTGGGCAGTGTTGGTTCGTTTTTCAAAATTCTAATACCGAGTACAGTGTTAAATTTTAACAATCCCCATCATGATTTCTAAAAAAACCAAGCTCCTTCCTCATGTTAAGAACTTTTTTAGATCTTGGGGGCAACCAAGAATTTAAACCCGAGAGCTTCATTTTTTCATTAAAAAATTCAAGGGTCGGAAAAGAAACTTTTTTCTTTAATAAATTTAACAGGGAGCTGCATAAAACAATTTTAAAGGGCCTAACATAGGGGTATGTACATCATTCTCACGAAACTCCAAAATTTGCACCCTAGTTTGGGGTTGTTTGCCAGCAACAGTTTGAGAGGAAATTTAACCTAGCTTTAACCTTTTTTTGTTTAGTTGTGGTAATGGATTTGTTAAAGGGTACCCTCTACACCAAGAGATCTGAAGGGGGGGGGGGGGGGTTTTTAAAGTAGTAATGATTTCACCCCCCGCAAAAAAGGGTGGGTGGGGGGGGTGCGTTTGCTTGTTAAAATCTTTTGTTTTAGAGGAAAAATTATGAAAGGGCCCAGTTTGATTTCAAATTGCTTTGGAAATTCATAAAAAAAGGTTTTCATTTCTTATGCCCCGGTTTTTGGATATGATATCATCAAACATAGCTTATACTATATGTTTTTGGGAGGCAGGGTTTGAGCATTTTTGGGGAGCATTAATTCCCGAATATTAAATAGCATGGGACTAAGAACCCTCCCTTTCGGTTTACCTAAAGGGCAATTCTTTTGAATCACTTCTGAACCCCTTTGGAAAAGGCAGGTATCCTTTATCCAGCAGATAAGCTACCACCAATAACATTTTGGCTAGTTCATTTAAATTTTAACGGTTCTGGTTTTTCCCAAATATCAAAAGCAGATTTTTGATCAAGAAAAAGGGTTTTTAAAAATAGTAGAGGGTGGCGTGGAAAAAGGGGGAAATTTCAAGTTCTGCAAAACTTTTACCTTTTTATGAAAACCCCTAGAGGTAGGGGGAAAGTTGATGTCTGATTTGTTTACAGTCTGTTAAGCCCTCATTCTTTTAAAGTTTTTCAAAGACAACTAGTTTAAAGGGGTCGGCCTAAATGTAAACAGGCTGTTGGGGGTTAGGGTTTGGGACAAAGAAACTATTGGTCCCGGAAAATAGGAAGAACGCCCTCAATGTAACTGAGATTAACCGTGCCAAAAAAAAGGGTTTTCAGGCACGGGCCTTAGGGGTCCTGAGAATATCCTTTGGTTTTTACCATCCTCCCCCAGGAGCATTGATCGACCTTGGGTTAATGCATTATCTAATTCCCTAAATCGGTAAAGAGGCAAAACACTCTCTCAATAATTTTTGGGTCATTTAAAAATTTAAAACAGTTTCAAAATTTTTTCAGGGGAAATACTCCCCTAAATTTTTTCTAATATGAGATGGAAGGGGTTTCCCTGCCCGGGTGTTTTGGGAAACCCGGGATTTATGAGGTATTTTCTTTTTCAAGAGGAAAGGGATGAGCAAAATTGCCAAATCTTTTTCCCCGGTTTTTTATTTATACCCTTTTCCCAAAAACCCCAAAAAATCAAAAAGGGGGGGACCTATTTAATCCATAAACCCAAAATGTTTTCCCCTTCCTGTTGCCCAAGTTCTTCCTTTCATTCCCTTTCCTATGTTAAATGGGAGCTTGGGAAGTTTTTTGGGAGGTCTGGGGGTTTTACATTCACGGTTGCTTTAAAACCAAAACCTCCCGGGGCCAAAGTGTTAGTTTTCGCAATGTGGACAATATTGTATTTTAAATTGGGGGTTTTTTTTTGTTATTTTTTGTGGAGGGTTTTTGTTTCCTATTTTCCCGCCCACTTGATCTGTGAGAACACTCTCAATAGTGGGGAATTAAATCATCATTAAATTTTTGTGCCAGTGGCTCGTTTTCTTATACCATTTTATCCAAGTGGTTAATAAAATTGCTCTGTGTTCTGGTTTGGGGAATTTGTTTCCTCCCTTTTGTTTTACTCCCGATTGCTGGGGATTTATCAAGATTGACAGTTTTTTAGTCTTGGGAAGTGATCAGATGAAAATCCCCAAAATATGACAGAGTCATGCATTTGTAAAATGGGTGTATTAAATCCAAGACACAGGGTTTTTGTATGCCCCCCATATAGTGAGTAGGGGTCAGTAGTGCCCCCAATTTTGAAAAATTATCATGCCCTTTTTGCAATCTCAAATAGTTTAGTTTCCCTTGGTTTTTTGTTATAACCCCCCCAATATTTTTCCCTCTTTGGGATTAAAAAACCCAAAAAATGATGGTAGGGGTTTACTATTGATCGATCGGTTTAAAACATCAGGTCGAAACTGGTTTTGCCCGGGGGATTGAGATTAAAAATGGGTTTTTGGAAAATCGCCCGCATATCCCTTTTACCCATGATACGGGGGTGTTAAAATTGACTCTTTCAAGGGGAAAAGGGGTGAATGTGGGAAGCCTTTTTTCTGACCTACATCACAAAACAGTGGTTGACCTTTAAAAGGGGAGATGATAGTATTTATTGTAAAAATGAAGAGTGGTTTTGTATGGAGCCCGCCAGGCTCCCTTTCCAGGCCTTTTCCCCCAAACCAAAGTTCTTTAACTTTTTAATTTTCCCTGGGCCATAAAAAAGCATATACAGTTTTACTCATTGCTTACCTTAAAATATTTGTAGTCTTAAAAGTTGAATCAAGGTAGTAAAAAAAATACAACAAAAAAATGAGAGAGAGAGAGAATAAGTACATGAGAGAGGGCCGGCCCGGGGGTTACCCTAAGCAATCCAGGTACAGTAGGGCCCACTTATATGGTGGGGTTTGGTTCCAGGCTACCGCCATAAAAAGGAAAAACCCCCGTAAAGTGGGGAAAATCTTTTTTTCCCCCTTACAAATGCATGCAAACACTAGAAACAAGTTTACACTAACATATATTAATTTAGCAATAGAACCAGGCATCAAAAAACAATAAAAAAGTACAATACACACATAGTGCACTCATTACTTACCTTAAAATATTTTTTAGTCTTAATCTAGAGTGAGACAAATAGTATTTATTGTAAGAAATCAAGTGTGGTATGTAGGTTTGTCAGCCAGGCTACCATACCAGGCCACCCCACCACACATACAATTCTATGTATTTAAGCATCCCAGAGCGATAAAATGTATATACAGTTCACTCATTACTTACCTTAAAATATAGGGTGAGATGAGTAGTATTTATTGTAAAAAATCAAGTGTGGTATGTTGGTAGTCAGCCGGGCTACCATACCAGGCCAACCCACCTACACATAATATTCTATTACATTTAAGCATCCCAGAGTGATAAAATGTATATACAGTTCACTCATTACTTACCTTAAAATATTTGTAGTCTTCATGTGGGGTCAGGAGTAAGTAAATGAGATAAAATGAATAAATGAGAGAGAGAAAGAATAAAGTGCATGAGAGAGGACAGGCGCAGAGTTATGTAAACAAACCAGGCGAAGGTAAGTTTTGTAAACAAAGTGTACACGTCTGGTTGTAAACAAGTTACATTGTGTACAGGTTGTCTCTACATTGATACAGTAGAATAAATAAAGAAGAACACTCCCATTCTCATGTAACATCATTTTGAGAAGAAATGATGCTCTGAGTGAAGGCAATGGAAATAAGTCACTCTGACTTTTTTGGGTTATCCTAGGTTCTCTACACATATGTTGTTATGTATGATAATCTATGTAACTGTATTTGTGTATACCTGAATAAACTTACATACATACGAAAGGAGTAATTTTCTACAGTTACCCCCAGCAACACATTTTCTCTTATGTTAGATTAGAGAAAATGTTATTCTTGGCATCATTTCCCCTCATGGAAGGTTCCTTGATGTTGGTGAGGGGCTCTTGATTTAGGAAATTGGATCTGTGCTCCAGTTCCCTGAATTAAGCCTGAATGCCTTCCACATCCCCCTCAGGCGCTGTATAATCCTCCGGGTTTAGCGCTTCCCCATTGATTATAATAATAATAATTGGCGCTACTTGTACAAGTTATCTGGCTACCACATCTCATATTTTGTTTATTTATTCTAAATTGTAGGGGTAAAATTTATCTCTTAAATATGTTTTATGTATCGTGTTTATTATATAATTTTGAAAAAAATATCATGGATGGATTAATGAAAATGTGTATATTAACGTAATATACAACATTTAATGAGACTCCGTGATTATTATTTTATTATTCTTAGCATTTCTAATATGGGCGTCACTTGTGCAAGTCGTCTGCTACCACATCTCATATTTATGTTTATTTATTCTATTGTGGGTGTATTTATCATCTTTTTATGTTATGTATCGTGTTTATTATATAATTTTGAAAAAATATAAATAGATGGGTTAATGAAATGTGAAATTAACGTAAAAATATGACATTTAAATGAGACTCGATGATTATTATTATCATTACTAATATGACGTCTGGAGACATAAGACACTCTTACTGATTTTAATGTGTACCTCATGCCAGCACAGTATGTAAGTTTATTTAAGTACAGGTATACTAAGTATAATTATCAGAGTATATATAAAATATGAAATAATTTTTAAAAAAACATTTGAAATTTTGGAGTTTCCAGACAAAATGGAGAGACTTAGTGCTTACTGAGCTCACGAAGAATGTAAACAAACAGGGTGGGGCGCGGTGACCGTATTAGAAAGTCAGGTGGGGGGAGCCATATAGCGAGTTTTGGTCGTAATTTGAAATGACCGTATTAGCGGAACGCTGTAAAGTGAAACGCCGTAAAGCGGGGCCCTGCTGTATATGCAAGTTTAGTAAACAATCCAGGTATACGTGGGTTTAATAAACAAACCAGGTGAACACATCTGGTTTGTGTACAAGTTACATTGTGTACGTATCGTCTCTATGTTAATACAGTAGAATAAATAAAGAAGAACACTCCCATTCTCATCCCCTCAAGGAAGGTTCCTTGATGTTGGTGAGGGGCTCTTGATTTAGGGAATTGGATCTGTGCTCCAGTTCCCCGAATTAAGCCTGAATGCCTTCCACATCCCCCCCAGGCGCTGTATAATCCTCCGGGTTTAGCGCTTCCCCCTCGATTATAATAATAATAATAATCCCATTCTCATGTAGCACCAGTTTTAGAGGAAATGGCACTGAGTGAATGCATATGAAAG
Source organism: Cherax quadricarinatus (assembly GCF_026875155.1). Taxonomy (NCBI): domain Eukaryota; kingdom Metazoa; phylum Arthropoda; class Malacostraca; order Decapoda; family Parastacidae; genus Cherax; species Cherax quadricarinatus. Next base: position 790 of record NW_026469915.1, on the reverse strand, counting down.
GAACTGTGCCTTCCTCCCCTGTCCCCTCCCAAGTTTCTTCCTCTTCTGCCCCCTCCTAGGTTTCTGCCTCTTCTGTTCTCTCCCACACTTCTTCTTCAGTTCCCTCCACCTTTTCGTCCCCCCCTACTTTGGTACAGTCCATTGCTGTCCCAATCTTTACTCGCCCTCCTCCTCCCATTTCCAATGTTTTCTCCCATACACCATCCTTGAAATATGAAACACTTAAAGCTATCTCAACTCCAACCAGCCCAACAGAGGTCTCGCTCATCATCAACACCCTTAACCCTTTCAGGGTCCATGCCATAGATCTACGGCTTTACGTTGAGGGTCCAAACCGTAGATCTATGCCAAAAATTCTAGCGGCATCAAATTTAGTGCGAGAAGGCTGGTAGGCCTACATCTGAGAGAATGGGTCAGGGTGGTTGGTGTGCACACTATAGAAAAAATCTGGACGCCTGCATGGCTTTGTGGGAACGCCGCCAAAGTAGCTTTGTTCATCATGCCTGGCGGCAAGGAAGCTCTCACTCCCCACTCAGTCTCCCGGCGAATTCCGACTCCTCTCCTCTTCACAACTTAAAGTTCTAAGACTGATGGAAGTGGAGCTGAAGAAGAATTCTATGGTTTTGAACCATTTGGTACAATTGTACCATATGGTGTAATGGTACCATATGGTACATCAGTGCCATGTCATACATTGGTATTATATGGTACAATATGCCATATGGTACATTGTACCATATGGTACATTGTTATCATATGGTACATTAACCATATGGTCATTGACCCAATG
>NW_026469914.1:0-12143 GCF_026875155.1 Cherax quadricarinatus | reverse complement strand
TGTTTATAGGGCTGATAAAGCCACTGTGTGGCGAACTTTTCCTCTTTGAAGTTTCCCAAGTGTTGCACATGTATCTAATTTATCAACTTGTGGGTTCTCTAAACCCAAAAGAAATATAAGAGGGAAACCACCTAGAATGTCCTGGGGCCCCTCATCCTATAGAAAAGAAAAACCTGCTTCAGGGAAAACTAAAGGGTTACCCTGAAGCTGTTTGAAAATTTTCTCCTACACCTCCTATATATTTACAATGATTTATTTAAAAAAAGATCATTGACAAAAAATACAAAATGGAGTAAAAAAAACATAGTAACAACTCAAAGCTACATTTCAATACTTCGTCCAGCTCCCGGCGGGGGGCCGCGTCCCCCAGAATGTGCAGGCATTTTTTCTGGTTTGCGACAGAGTCTTAAAAGAGGAAGCTGGTCGCCCTGGGGCCCCTTGGTTTCTATGATCCCCATCCACAGGGTCTCCTTGTGGGTAGCACTCTACCCTCTTCCATATTAATGTCGTGCCGAATAGGCAAAACGAGATCTTGGGTTTAAATAAAACGCTCATCTTGCCATACGGGACAAGCGAAAATTTGTGTATGAAATAATTTCGAAAAAATCATTTAAAGCAACGAAAAAAAAATATTTCATTGCGTTTTTTAGTATTAAATTACTGCAAACGTAATTAAAATATATTTAGTCTTAGGCTAAAATAAATTGCGCTTGTTTAATAAGGGGGAAATTTTTAAGATTTTTTTGGTTTTAAAAAATTTAAAATTTTTACATCAACATTAAAAAAAAAAAACATATCTTGAAACGAATAAGAATTTTTTTTAGAAAGGACTTAATTTAAATGGTATTGTTAATTTAAACCCAGTTTTACAATCCAAAAAGGGCAACCAGTTATTCAAAAAAAAATATGTTTGGGTTTTCCCTTTCCATGAAAACTTGGTTATATCCTTCTTTCTTTAAAACTTTTAATATTAAATTGTATTCAAAAATCTTGATACAGTAAAAAAACTTTGATAAAAAATTCCCCCAAAAAAGCTGATTTGGGTGGCTATAGATTCCTTGTAAAATTTGCGATAAGTTTTTTACGGTCAAATGGTAAAAAAAACTTGAACTAAAATTAAAACAACATAAATATACATTTGAAAAGGACAAGATTTTAAAGCTTATTTTTTCATGTAAGAGATTTAACCACCCAAATTTATTTTCAAAAAATTGGAAAGTAGTATCAAGCAAGTCCATGGGGGACGGAATATAATTTAATTTGTTCATAAAAAGCGTTTTGACAATAATATGAATATTTCCCTTGGGTTTTATTAATTGATCCATTTTAATTTAGAATTTTTGGGAAAAATTTAAAAATACACTGGGCAAATAAAAATTTTTAAATTTTTTGGGGAATATTTTTTGGGGGAGTTGTGTAAGGAACCCATCCAAGTTGGGTCGGCGCGCGTAGGTGTTTAACCTTTTGGGATCTGAAAGTGAGGTGCTGGCCAGACCCCTTATATTACTTCTGGTGCTTTCTTTCAAGTTCCTTAATAATTGAGTAGTCACGAAAGTGCTTGGAATTTCTTATTCTTTTAGAGTGGGTTGTTTTGATATTTAAATCACCTGTTTTCTGTATCTTATTGCATTAACCACCCGTCTTCGAAAAGTTCTCGATAAACTTTCCTTAAAATTCTTTTGTTTCACAGTTTTCTTCTGCACGATCAAGTCCCCCCAATTAAAAAAATTTGACTTAAATTTTTTTAAAAATTGTTTAAAGAAAAGTTTGCCCAAAGTCCTTTTTTACCCCCCTAGACTCCTTGACTAAAAGATGCCTTTTGATATTTTTTGAGAATTATTTCGAAACATATTTAAATAAATAAAATTTCAGGAGAAGGAAGATTCAAAATTGAGAAACAAAAATACTCTTTTAATCAGGCCTTTCCTCAGAATGGAAACACAGTTGGGATCTTTGCTATAATAAATAGAAGAATTTGTGATGAATCAAAAAGCAAACTAAAAAAAAATTAGAAATTTTAATTAAAAATAGTGATTGGAAAAGAAGAAATTTAATAACAATTTTGTTTTTAAACTTATCAATAAAATTTTAAAAAAAACCCATAAAACTGGCTCTGGTTTTCCCCCCCAAAGTTTGAAAACTTCAAAAAAAACTTAAAAATGTTAAAAATTCCCAAAATTTTTTTTTTGGAAATTTAAAAATTTTTCTAAATTTATCCTCAGATAAAATTTTAATTTTAGTAAAGGAAATGGTATATATTTCTATGAAAAAAAACCAAAAACTTTCCCAATTGCCGTAAAAAGATTTTTTAAGTCTTATGATACACTTAAAAACCCAATAAAATTTGGCCTTACAAAAGAAAGACAAAATAAATGAAAATAGTAATTATAAAAAGAAAAATGTTCCCAATAAAAAAATGAAAAATTTTTGATGTTTCCTGAAACCTATTTTTAAACTTAGGAAAACCCCAGCCCTTTAAAGCAATTTAAATTTAAAACAAAAAAAATTTTTCTAATTTTTCCCTTGTTAAAAATGTGAGCAGTCACGAGAGCGCTTGGAATTTTTTCTATTTTTTCAGGGGGTTGTTTCACTTATATATTATATATTTATTTTTATTTTAATTATTATATATATTTATATTTTTATATATTTTTAAAAATATATATATGTCGTGCGAAAGGAAAAAATTGTATTTTTGGGCCCTTAAAATAGCAAATGCCTTTGTTGAAGTTTTTGGGCCTTACCGCTATGTTTAATTTATTAAATTTAAAAATTTTGGGAAAAAACACTTAGCTGTTAAAGGGACAGCAAATGTCTCACAGCCCCCCCTGCAGACAAAGGTTTGGGAAAGTGTCAAAACCCATCACAAAATGGGTTTTGTCGGAAATAAAATTTTTGAAAAGAAATAAATTCCCCCGGGGGGTTTTTTTTGTAGCTTTTTTGATTGGGATGATGGCTGCGTTATATTTACTTTTTTGGGGCCCCTCAATGGTTTCCGAAATATCCCCGGGGTTTATGTTAAGTTTCTACTCCGACTTTATTACCCCAACTGCGCAGTAAATTTGTAGACATCACGGGGTTAGAACACTTACCGGGGAAAAATTTTGTATCTGCCCGAAATTTTCGCCCGGTTTATCCGTTGAGTTGTTTGAAAAATTGTGTTCTTTGAAAAATTGTCGCATTAACTCTGTTGGATCCCCAACACTCTTTTTGTTACACTGTTCCAAATTTTTTGTTCCACAAAGTTTCACTGGGAAGTGATCAAATTCTTTAAAGTGTTTTTTTTGTGGTTTATGAGAATTTTTTGTTCAACTAAGAATCAGGTTCTTTGTTCTTTGCGGGTTATCGGGAATCATTTGTCACTTCACTAGAGTCAAAGGGGTTTCCCCCCCGACGCCCCCCGCCCCAACCCTTTTGCCCCCCTAATACACAAAAAAAAACGCTGCCCTATTACCTTGTTTTTGCCCCTCCTCGATGAAGCCAAAGCAAAATTCCCTTGATTTTTGCTGTTTTAAAGTTTAGACAAAAATCGTCCATTTATCTTTACTATGGAAAATTAAAGGGGGGAGCGGGATTTTCCTTAATTGTCCGCTAAAGTAAGAATGTACTGTTCTTTTTAAAAATACCCCCTTTCCCAACACCGTTTGAAAGGGAAAACCCCAGAGGTCCCCCTTGCAAGTCGCAAAAAAAATCTGTGTTTCAATTACTCACTGTTGCAGTAAACAAGACTCTCCCCCCTTCGGAGGGGTTTTTGGCCCCTCGGGCTGAAAGGGGCTGGGGGGCTGAAGGGGGCTGTTCCCCCCTCCTGGAGAAAATTTCTCCACACTGGGGGGCGGCGGGGGGGGTTAAATTGCAGGTAAAATTTCATCACTTAACTTTAAATTTTAAATTTTTCTCACTACCCACCCTGTGCTTGTCTTTTCTAACAGCTTTAGTCTGTGGGGGTTTCTGGAGAATCACAAATTTTTGTTTTCAAAAAGAAATTTTAAAACGGCCTAGTTTTTTTTTATTGTCCGTTATTCATTTAAACCCCTTTCCCTAAAAAATGGGACTTTCCTGATGTTTCCATTTGCATCAGGATTTTTTGGTGAAATTTTTTTTCCAAGTGGAAATTTGGCCCTGGGGCCCATCATTGCCCGATAATAAATATTTCCCAGGTTTTTAAAGGACTTAGGGATTTTCGGAAAACCAGCCCCAATAGAAGTGTTCTCTCAATGAGGTGTTTAAATTTTTCTTTCTGAGTTGCTAAGGTTCGTAATAAGTAGGATCCTTTTGATTTTTTTATAAATTCATGGGGGGGAACAGGTTTGAGCCTTCTCCCAGGGAGTAAATGAGATGGACTTAACACTTCTAAATTGCCCCGGTTATGGAAACTAAAGGTTTGGGGTTTGGGGTTGTTGACTCTATTTTCTTTTTCGGGACGTGAAGAGTCTTCCTTAAAAACAACTTTTACAATCCCGATCTTTTCTTTCTTTAAAATCCGCCGTGCCATGGAGATTTAGGGGGAATGAAACCCCAAAACGGACTGCGTTGATTCAGCTGGTTGTCCCTTTGGGTTGATCAAAGATTTTTTGGGGCTTAAAAAACGAAAACAGCAACAAAGTTCTTTGCATTATCTAAAATTATCAGTCGGGGGACATGCCCTTTGGCTGAAAACCCCTTCTAAATTTAAATTCCAAAAAAAGGGTTTCAGCGGGGGGACATGTCGGGGGCTACCTTCTAGATGTCCCTGCTCGGGGTGGGAGCAAAAAGTGAACAAAAAAGATGTACCCCTTGAGGGGAACTTTGTCTTTTTTGTTTTGGTTAAATTTTTTGGGTTTCCGTGTAATTAAAACCTGTCCCCTTTTCAAATGGAGTGATATGAAAAACCCCTTTTTTCAGAGGGTTATGGAGGTGGACCTGGATCTAAATTTACTCGCTTTCCCTTGGGGCGACAAGTTTTTAAAATTTCCTTTTTTTGTTTTTTCAAATTTTGTCAAACCTTGGGTTATCCAGTAGGTTTGTCTTTATATGACAAAGTGTGTAAAGCTACCCCACCATTTTAGCACGTTACTGGGGGCCCTTTCTGCAAATCAGTTTTGTTAGCCAATGATTTTGGGGACAATATTGGATGTTTTGGCTTTTTAGGTAGTGAAGAATTATGAATTCTTCCTCGCATTTTATAATCTTTTTGAGTCGGGGAAAAGTCCTAAAAAATTAATATGACGGGGGTTTCTTTGGGGGATTTACCTTTGGTGTTTCTAGAAATTTATATTCTGTGGGAAAACATTTTTTGGTATTAGTTTCCCAGTTTTTGGGGGGTTAAAAAATTTTAATAATCGGGGTTTTATTCCTTTAATAAATTTTAAAGACAAGAGCTGAAACTCTTGATTTTCCCCCCAAAAGATGATTTTTTAGACCCCATCAAGACTTTTTTGGGTGTGTCTAAGTTTTTTTACAGCAATTTAGTTCTGCTGTGTTCACGCGACTGTTTCTTTTTGGGATAATGTGGGTTTTGCTGGGGCCAGTTTTTTTCATTGAGACCCAGTTCGGCCCGTGGGAGCCAAAAATTTATTACCCAAAAAATTTTTTTGCGGGGGGACACCACGTGACAAAAAGTCAGCGGATTCTCTTGGGTAGAGAGGGGAGAAAGAGATAATCTCTTGCATCTCTTTTTTTTCTGTACTCTGTTTGTAAATAGACCGTTTAAACTCTTAAAATTTTTTTAACCACTGGAAAAACTCCCTTTCATTATCACTCCAGATCACGTTTTTTTCAATAGTGAGATGATCAAAGTACTTTGTTGGGACGACAGCAAATTTTTTTGTACTCCCATAGAGGCTGTCGGGTTCCAATTGTGGTCTGTTTGACCTTAAAGGGGTGTCCCCTGACCTTTAAAATTAATGAGTGTACTTCCTTCAGAAATTACTCATGTAAGTACCCCCCCCCCCCCCCCCCCCCCCTTTCCCTTTGGGTTTTTGAGCATCCAAAAACACATGAAATGTGTACTTTTTTTCCCCTTTTTGCCCTTTTTGGGCCTGGGAAATTTAATTTGATGAATTTGCTTAAACCCCCTTGGGGTTATTTATCCCATGCTTGACTAATTTTAGGGGCAAGTTCTCACCCCATCAATTTTGATTTTCCCAAATCCCAATCTTGCATAAGATTTTTACCTTTTAGGGTTTAATTTTTGGGGCGAGCCCTAGGGATCAAAAATTGTGATACCTTTAAGGTAAACTACTTTTTAGTGAGTGTACTGCATGATTTTTTTGTTTATCCTTTTGGACTCAAAGTATTTCCGTGTTTTCCCAAATTTAAAAGTCCCGGGCTTATTGTTGCAATCAGGAATTTCATTTTTGGGGAAAATTTTTTTGGGGAAAAGGGCCCCCCTTTAAATTGCTTTTTTGGAAATTTGGGGTTTTGCCCAACATTTTAAAGGGGGTTTTAATTCTTTTTCCCCCCTTTCCCCCCCCCCCCCAGACCCCCCCCCCCCCCCCCCCCCCCACCCACTTACCTTGAAGATTGTCCCCTAAAAAACTTTTCTTTAAGTTTTCTTTAAAGGGACTTTCGGGATTTTTTTCAAATGTGTATTTAGTGTAGCTTCTAAATTTTGAATGGAGAGGGATGTTGCACCAAAAAAATACTGATTTGAAAAAGATAAGTTTTTCCCGGACTTTTTGGGGTCATGTGGATTTTCAGGGGCCCAAAGGGAACGAGTATAATCTCTATTAATTTTTTGTTTGTCCCATCTTTTTTAAAACCCTTTGGGAATTTTAAACCCTGTAGGCTATGGGTTTGTTTCGAAATTTCATAAAAACGTCTCCAAACTTTCAGTTAGTGAGGGGGGGTCATCAGACAGTTTATTAAGACTTGTTTAAAACTTTATTTGCACGTGCGGGTCAATTATATACAAAACGTAGTGGGTGGTTTTTAGAATCCTTTCCCGACTCCATGGTGCGGAAGATAAAGAGGTTCTGTCTTCAATTTATTTTCGACTATTTCCCCAATGGGAAATTTTTGTCCAAATGTTCTTGGTTTTGATATTATTTAAACAGTTAGTAGCTTTTGGTTCTTCCCGAGTCATGTATTTTTGCTTTCATCTGTCCCAAAGCCATGCGATTAAATTTCTAGGCAGGTGGGGATTTAAATTTTTAATTTTAAAAAACCCCCCCAAAAACCTTCCCTCTTTATATTTGAAAAGTGTCCAAAAATTGGGTTTTAAGTTGAGACTTTGTGGGTTGGTTTATTTACATCCAAAACCTATCGCTCAAATCCCCCAACCCTTTTCAAAAAGGTTCATTAAATTTTTTCCCGTAATGTAATTTTTGCTGTGGTACATGATCAGCGGTTATTTGTAAATTGTACATTTTCCCCTGAATCAATTTCGCTTTTTTTCCCCCTTTGGGAAGGGGGGGGGAAAAATTTTGGGGCCAATTCATGTGGCCCCCTGCTGTTTTTTTAGCAAGTGAACATCAGGTTTTTTTTACTATATTTTGCACCCAAAACAGTGATAAAAAATCATTCCCCAAAGATTAATTTAATTGGCTAAATTTTGTTTCCCTTTTTGTATGTCAGGACAGGCTAACTTTTACCTTAGTTGCTTTCAGGGGCTGCAATTTTCTCCCTTTTTAAAACCTGGTCTTTCACAGACTTAGGCAAATCATCTACTTCCACAGTTTCTACTGGGCTTTTTTCCCGTTTCCCAGACCAAACCCGTGATTTGGCTAGGTTTTATATGTCTGTTTTCCGAAAGTGGAAAAAAAACCCGCTTATTAAATGTTTTTGGGGATAGGGTTGTTTAAATTTAGGGTTTTGCAACACCCTTTTTTTTATGAAGGCCTTTGTGAGCCTTGATCAAATTTGTTTTTAGCACATTGGGGTTTTTTGTAATTTATTAGATAAATCCCCAATTTTAAGCCTATCTGGAAGAAACAGTTGCTTTTAAAATTTACTCCACATTTTTAATTTTGGGTTTCTTGTTGACTTCCTGATGCTGTGGAAATTCTTCTGCTTTTCAGAGAAAATTTTTGGGTATTTTTTTCTGTTTTGGTGCATACCCCTTTCCCTTTAAAACACTTCTTCGGTGAGCATTTTCTCCCCTTTTTTTACTTAAAAACCTTTATGCACCTTTTCAGCGATGAACGTTGTTTACGTGCCCCCATTGATTTTGTATTGAAAACAAAACTGGGGCCCAAAGTGTTTTCCTCAAAAAGTACACATTTTGGAGTAGTTTATGTATGACGGGCTGGTTTTTCTGTCTATTGTTTCCAGCTTGATAAAAACCTTTTATGGGATTTTTCCCCTTATGTGGTTTAGTGGGGTGGTATAAATCTTTTTTTTACTGAGTTGGAAGGTTTTTTAAACCCCTGGTTTTTTGGATTTTTTTTCTTGTCTCTTCTTGGGGGGCATGCATTTAAACTTTTTGTTTTTTTTAAAAAATTGCTTTTTTTCTTCAATTTGTGAAAAGCCCTTTATTGAAAATAATTATTTAACGTTCAATTTGTTTTGGTTTGGGGGGAAAGCTTATCCTGTTCCCGTACCCCCTTTTAAAAACCAAACACCTTTTCCTTAGGTCATATTTAGCAACCCAGAGATCTGGGAAATATTGTCTAAAGTGATTTAAAAACCTGTAAATTTTGAAAAACAAGGTTTTGGGGGGCTTCAAAATTGACTGCGGGCTAACTCTGGCCTTGTTTAGATAAAGTTTAAATTTTTTTAAAACCCCGTAAAAGGCCCATTTGATAATTGCCTTTAACCCCCCGGAAATGACTTAAAAACAGTTTTATAGGGTTCTCCCCCCACAAGACAATTTTTGATTTAAATTTAAATTTGGGGTTTTATCTATGTCAGTTCGTGAATTTCCCCTTTTGGGCTGAAAACCCCTAATGAATTCTTTTATTTTAAATTTTGACCCCGGAAAAAGGTAATTTACAATTTTTAGGTAAGCTTGGGAATGGGGGGCATTGGGTTTTTTACATGTTTTAACAGGTTTTTTGACCCCCTAGTAGTAGGTCTCTGTGACAGAGTTTTACGGGGAGATTTGCCTTTTACTCCTGTCCACCTTAATTGTTGGTCCCCCAAAAGTTCCCCCCCCCAAAATTTTTTAAATTTTATCCTAGATGGATCGATTTTAATAAATTTTTTTTTCATAATGGGGGTATAGTCTGGGAAAAATTATTTCTAGACGTCGTGTAAATAATCCCAAAATTTTACCCCAAGATCAACAAAATCGTTGTTTGTATCTTGAGTTTAAACCTATAAGGGCTGGAAAATTAAAATTTTTCTAATTGTGTAATTTTTAGTCTGTAAAAACTGAAATGAGTTTTCAAAGAAACCCTTTTTTAAGGGTATACTGAAAATTTCCCCAGACCACACTTAGGGTGTTTATAAAACACTGTACTGCTAAAAAACAGCCCGAGCCCTTTTTTTATGCTTTGTCAGCAATAATCGAGTCAGACACTATGACCCACTAAGCTTAACCCCAGGGTCCCAAAGGGCCCTGGGGTACCCGTACATGTGGTGGTGTTTTTGGCTTGAGTTTGCTGTGTCGCCCCGGACCACTGGGAAACGTAAAAAAAAGTTATACATTTTATTCCCCTATTAAACTTTAAATGGGGAAATGTATAACTGTAAAATTTCCCCTGAATTTTTACTTTCCCCAAAACAAAAAATTTCCTGGTTAATTTTATTTTGAAGCCCCTATTATATAAGTTCCTTAATTTAAACGGGGGTTTTTCTATAAAAAAAAACAAACCTTTTAAAACAATTTTTGTCTCTTAATTTTTTGTCTATAAACATTTAAAACACTATGTTTTTTTTATATACACCCCAAACAACAACGCTTGGGTTGTTTCTTAATAGCATTTTCGAGATTGGAGCGTGGGTGGGGGTGTGGGTGAGCCCCGCCCCCGTTTTCTTTGGGTAAACGCGGGGTGGCCCCCGTTTTCTTTTGGCTCCCCTTCTCTGTGATTGGTCTTGAGGGATCATTTATACTGATTTATATTGTAAAACTATTTTTACAGTTTTTTTCGAGGCCCTTTGGGCTATAGGTTATTTGTACACTGTAGTACAAGTATTTGGCCCACAGTGGGGGTTTTTTCCGGTTGGCAAGGAGCAGGGTCATTGACTACGTGCATAAATCTTGATCAATTTACTCACTGTAGCGAAAAACAAAATGCTCGCCCTTCGAGAGGGTTTGGGCCCCCCTTAGGGCTGAAAGGGGCTGGGGGGGGTGAAGAGGGCTGATCCCCCCCTCCTGGAAAAAATTTTTCTACAGTCTCTTGCCATATGGACAAGTAAAAAATTTGTGTATGCATAATTTCCCCAAAAATCATTCTGAACCAAACAAAGAAATAAATTTGATTGTTTTTGTTTAGTCTAAATTATTGTAAACGTATTTTAAATATATTTAGGTGGGTTAAGTAAATAAATTTTTCTTTTTTAAAAGGTTAGGTAAGTTTTCTAAGATTCTTTTGGTGAAAAATAAAAAAATTTTGCTTAACATTAATGAAAAAAAAAAATTCTTTAAAGTATAAAGAAAATTTTTCAAAAAGGATTAAATTTTTAATGCGTTTTTGAAATTAAACATTTTACATTTGGCACGACATATATATATATATGCAATAAGATCACAGAAAAACAGGGATTTCAGAATATGAAAAAAACTCACTATGAAAAAGAGTAAAATTTCCCAGTCTTTCGTGATTTCCTTATCAAGGAAAATATAAAAGTATAATAAAGGAAAGGCAATAAATGGTTTAGCCCACGCGTCCCCATCACACCCAAAAACAAAGCAAACCTGAACGCTACGACACCCGATCAAAAGAAAGGGGAACACTGCAGCAGGTCTGGGGGCGCAACTGGACAGGCCTTGGGACATCCACAAACAAAAATTTCCCCAAGAATTAAGTTTATTATTTGTCCAATGTATTTTTAAATTTTTCCCCAAATTTTTTTAATTTAAATGGATTAATTTATATAAACCAAAATCTAAAAATTTTACGGAATCTTATAGCACGTCCGTAGCATTTTTGGGGGGAATTCTTTTAAAAAATTTTTTTTTTCCGATCAAAATTTTTAAATAAAAAATTGATATTAAAAATTTAAAAGGGGGAAAGGCATATCAACCCGTCTTCTGGTAAGGGAGAAAACCAAAATATTTTAGTTTTAAAAAGGGTTTGGGTTTTCCCTTTTTTTGGGTTTTTAAAAAGTATTTCTATCAATTTTAAAAAATTTTTAAATTTTTTTTTTCATTAAGAAAAAAATTTTTTTGGTAAATTTTTTTTTAATTGAAATAAAATCGTAAAAACTTTTTAAAAAAATTGATGGGGGTTTTAACCCTTTTTATGTGAAGAATAATATGTAATAAAAAAACAGTTATTTGTAGGTTTTCTGTAAAAATTTTTAAAATTTTAATTCATTATTTCCCCTTAACAAAAAAAACATCTAGAAAAAGGCAAAGGTTATTTTCTAAACTCAACAGTAAAGTTTATTTTTGGACTGCTTTTAATTTTTAAAAAGGGGAAATTGGTATTTCTACTTCTTAGGCTAAGAACAAAAAACTGACATATCTGAACCCTTTGCTCTTTTAGGGAAGATTGTGTTAAAACGTCTTGTTTAAAAAATTCCCTGTTTTGGTTACTAAGAACTTTAAGGGATTTTCCAACATTCCCAATTTGAGTGTATCATTATATTAAATACAAATTTTGCTTTTAACAAAGGGGTTTTGTTTTATTGTTTTGGTGGCTTGGGCAAAATTTTAAAAATTTTCGATGCTTTTATTCGGAATTTGTTTAAAACAAGGGTCATAAAAAAATTGTTAAAAAGTAGCCCTAGCTTTTTCTAAGTTTATAAGGTCATGTGGTTTTGGGAAAAATGTTTTTTCCCTTGATTCTGTGAATGGTGCTATTTTTTTGTGGACTTTTCAATAATGAAAAAAGGGTTTTTTATCAATGGGACAGGTCGCAAGATATCCCTTTTTTGGGAAGTGTTCCCAAGGGGAAATGTGCTTGGGCCATTTTTTTGGAAAGTTGCTTCAAAAATTTCCCTTCATCCAGAATCCCATGCATATGCAGATGACTGCACAATTTATTTACTTATCCAAGAGAAGAAATGCTATTGCTTGGTACTAATCACGAGATACGATATCAATGGGGTAAAACAAT